>UZAF01021974.1:0-11130 GCA_900617895.1 Haemonchus placei
CTTTGAAGCAGTATGACATAGACCGCCGCGACGACGTTGCACTTTCTCTCCTCACGCTCAAGGGCACCACACGTGGCTCGAGTACCTAGTCACCAGGGGTGCGAAGTCGAACCTCTACTCTAACGTTCACCGGCGTGCTCAATGAATTGACAAAGGTGCGGATGCAGAAGGCTCCCCCAAACCCAACGTACACGCGAAGGAGGTTATGCACTGGTTCTGGCGGAGCGTTCAGTGTGTTGAATAATGGGAGATGCTAGACGAAGGATGCACAATTACCGCACACGTCTCCGTTTCGCAACTGAGGAATTTGAAGGCGAATCCCGAAACTACACGTCCACAGCAGCACAAAGTTTACTTCCAGCACGACAACGCTCGCCTTCACATTGCAAGAACGACCAAAACTGAAGTGACGAATTTCGGTAGGACAAGTTTACCACACCAACCATGTTCCTCAGACTTGGATCCCTCGGACTACCACCTTTTTCCCCATCTTCAACGTCATCTGGATGGTCAGGACTTTCAAACCCGCGATGACATCAAAATGGCACTGGAGCAGTTAAGGTCCAGCTCCCGGCGTTCTAAAGCAAGGGCATCTACGATCTGCCCAAGCATTGGCAGAAGACCATCGATGCGAATGGGACATATTTCAAATGATTCGCTGTTGTCGTATAAAAATTGTAAGATAAGTATTATCGTTGCCAATTTGTCTGAGGACTTATGACTCAACCTAATACATTTCCAAAGGAATCGGATGGTAGTGATGCTATGAGGCAAAAACTGAAAGTATTATGTATGGCAACAATTGTGAAGTGTCTACATACGCTGTGTGCGCACTGTATTCAGCCTATACAATTACCTTTGGTAGTCAACCAACATGCTAGAGTTAGATTTATTCAGGTTTCTTATGTTTCTTGTGAAATACAACTTCAGTGCAAGGTATTTATCACAACCATATAGTCAACAGCGAGAATTTTGCTCTGTGGTACTAGTTGTTCACAGCTTTCCGAAAACCCGCATCCACATAATCTCCATCACCTACCGTCCTTTCGATTGCTGCTCCCTCCCTAGTGGATTCAGAAACATCCGCATTTGTTTCTGTAGCAAACCCGTGTGAACCACTTGATTCTCCACGCTTGAGCGGCTCATCTGTTTGTTTAGAGGTCTTCCTAAAAACAATGTAAATCGAGCCAGCCATCGTCCATCCTGCTATTCGGTGGTGGTGGACCTCTCCAAGTGATCCAGTCGATAGCCATTCTAATTCAACGGTCATTCCTGAATCGCGAAAATTTTCGAGCTTGTCCGATCTACGGTCCTTCCCCAGGCCTGATCATTGAGTTCTTGGGTGATTTGCAACAAACTTCTTATAGTAGCCTTATTTAAGTAGCACTGGTCCAGACAGTGGTCTTAGTAAACCAATTAGGTTATCAAATTATTTTTAGAGTCCCTGACAAAATGAGATGCCCACTATACGGTAGATGTGGTCACAGTGAGCATTCTTTCTTGCGGCTACACAGAGACTCTTCTGGCTACCAGAAAGGGGACACCCGCCAGTGGCGGTCGCTTAGGTGAAGACAATGACCTATTCAGAGGTGAAAACTGTCAAAATAGAGAAGCGTATAAGATATTCGTTCCTCATCCTTGAACATCGAATTTTGGAGACAGCCAATTTAAAAGACAAGTTCAATCCAATGAAGAATTCAAGCTTAATAACTACTGTAAAAAGAAATGATTAAATACAAAGAGAGAGGGTTCATGCTGTAATGTGCACCCCTTATTTTGCCAAAGTATCTTTCTACGCTCCTAGTAGTCAACATCCTGCGGTAGCACTTCCTCCATCCTCACGTACTCTACACCTGCTCAAAAACTGAACAATTTTCTTCTAAGAATGACCAAGGTTGCCGAACACAAACTTTGAATGCCTTCCTTTGCCCGGGGCTGTACTACCTCAAATGGAAGGAATGAAATGTTGTACTTCAATAAAATATAACTGCTCTATAATTGCAGACGCAATGATTTGATTCTGAATTGTTGAACTTGGTTTCGAATTTTCAATCTTTCTTCTTCTTTTTGTCTTTCTGTTCGAAGTTTCCGAATTCTTCAAACTCTGTTGTTTTGCAAAGCACTGAAAGTAATATAGTAGCACAGAAAAAAGCGATGGGAAAAAAGACCGAAAGAGGTGTGCTCTACAACTGTTTAGCTCAGTCGCTTAGTTTTCATCAACCCGTATGGTCCATCAGCGATGGATAATCGACGGAATGGAAAAGTTTAGCTGCATAATGCGGTTCACCGTGAGCATAAATCAACCTTCACAATGAACACATCATAGAAAGGTATAATCATGGTAAAATTGTTAAAGAAAATTCCGTTTTCAGAGTTTCAAAAATTTCAAACGACATGTAAAAACTCTCGAGACACTTGGTTTGCTTCCTAAGAAACGTCCTCACTACTACTGAATAATATAGCTTATACATATTTCAAACTCACGAGGTTTTCCCTCACTACTATAGGATAATGTGATTTATATTTCAAACTCTTATGAGTTTCCATTGAAAACTTCATTAGCAATCCTTTCGGGGTGCCGCTTTTATTAAAGTCTTAAGTGGGTTAAAAACAATTTGTGAATATCCGATGAAAAGTCTCCACAATCCTGCCATTACCGAGTAGGATCCCGTCTCCACAGACTTCTACTAGTGAGTGAGATCCAACGTCGAAATGACTTTTTATCGAATTTGAGTCAAAGTAAAATTTGTCGAAAGCTCCTCTTTTACTGCTGTTCACACTGTGTTGTCTGATTGTTAGAAAAAACATTAGGCAGGCAGCGTCCTGGCAAGATTGGTTCGATGGAGGCGGTTCCCTCATCCATACTGCAAGCTTTGGATAAAATCTCGTTCTCCAGTCGATTGATATTGATTGACTCCGAATAACTCACTCATTACTTTGTTGAGCATCACGTCAGTAAGCGATTTTAAAGCTGGAATGTTTCGAAAGAGTCAACTCCTTTTTTTGCTCGACCTTGCAGCTGGTAGTGGTGTAAACGCATTCAATTAAATTTCAATCCTCGCTGGATTTCCGAATTTCTCTAGACATTACCATAAATTTGATGAGAACGAATGAGGAAAACAGCATAATCAAAGTAAAATATGCGTATGAAAGATTAGTGGTCCACAGCTAGATCTGAGTCCCTTATTAGTGATCTTTCCACAAATTTGATTTGGAAAACGAAAAAACCTCAACGCTGCATACATCAGATCACTGCTGCAAATTCTATATGAAGGGTTCCGAAATATTTCGAATTACAGCACTCGGCAGTACTGCTTGACTGTGATCAGGCTTCAAATCCGGTACTGCTTTAACTCANCTCAGCAGAAATCCGAAAAAATGCATCAACGCCTCCGAGCCTTCCGAGCAGGGCTCCCAAACAGCACGTGTGGAGGAGGTGGATCCAACAATGGCCAGGAAAAATAGACGCACATATGGAAGTGCAAGGCTATGCCAAATGTCCAGCAGCATTGCGCCTTCTAAACATTTCTTTTCTTGGAATGGGTGGAGCGAGAGGAAGAGTGTGAGGGAGGCGGCTCCACCCACAGAGCATACGGCTCGGATTTCACCGATGCATGCTCCCAACTACGAAACCAGTTAAACCTTCTACCGAGAATACATTCAGAGTTCATTACGATTCTGAACAAGATTCTAATGATTGTCACATCCCTAATGGCGGTCTCGCTACTAATGGGATGACAATAACTCTCAGAGGACAGAACAGATCTGACTCTTTCAAGACAAAGGCCATGACAGAGCCAGATCAGGCCGTGCTAGAAGTAGGTACACACTGTGCTTAGAGCTTTTACGTGTGTGATCTCCTGGAAGTAAACAGCAGTTCAAAAAAAAGTAAGAAAAAGAAACAGAGCAGACAAGGCCTTTTCCCTGGCCGTTGTGATCAGAGGACAATACACCCCGAGAGAGCACTGCACTTGCTGCTCTAAGGATGGCTAATTTGACAGTAATAGATAAATCCTGGGCGCACTATCTCACTCACGTGGTCAGGGATTCGAATCGCGTATCGATATCCGCCTAGGCCAACCAAGCCTTCCATTCCACCGGGATCGGCTAATTGGCACTAGGCTCGTCTGGGACGATAAAAGCACTGACTTGTAGATTGGCTGGCCACCGCAAGTCATTGTATAGGTCACATAGGCACTCATTAACTACGATTCTGAATGGAGGTCGAGTGCGGGGGCGCATCCCCCAGGGATTGATTAACGCCAAAAACTTTATCCTTCATCCTTTTAGATAAAATCCTATAATAAAATCAGGGGGGATAAATTTTTTGGGGTTCATCAAACCCGTCTATGGAATGATTTGCATTCAAGTTCACTTCAGAACTTAAGTATATGAGCAATTTGAACGAGTATGTGGCTTGCAGTGCCCATCCAATTCACGAGTCGGTGTTTATATATTCCCCGGACAAGTCTGGTAAAAATGAAACGACCTTCGTCTGCCTGGGCTATCCCGATCCGGGATTCGACCCTAGACTATGTGTGTGTGTGTGTGTGTTTCTGTCTGCTTTTGTCTGTGTGTATGTTTATGTATGTTTTTGTATGTGTGTATGTGTGTGCGCGTATGTGTGTCTGCGTGTGACTATGGGCTATCTGACACTACACCACTTCCGCCCTATGAAAGTTAATGCAAAATTTGTCTCCGATTGTTGCAAAGGCATTTTTCGTAGTAATAGTTCTTGACAACTTTCAGATCTCTAAATCTCATCGGTTGCGCGATCAACTTACAGATGTGGTGTCGGCAGCTGCATATGGTGAGTTGGTGGCCCAATCAGTCAAGACATTTCTACTGATTTATGTTTTGTTAACTGCTGTTATTTGGTGCCCGGCTAGAACAAATATGGGGCCGAGTCCCGTCTAATGTAAGGCCAAAGTTTTGTCTTTAATTTGCCAACTTTGTTAGATGACTTTGGAGGTTCTGGGCCTTCTAAGGTTTTGGAGGTCCTACGATGAATTTTCGGACATTTTCGGTTTCCAGGATATGCACTGTACTTCATAGGTTAATTAGCCGTAGAATTTCTACAAACTGTTTCTACTTTCTCTTGATCCCTTGTTTTCTGTACTGATTACTTGCCTTTACATTTATAAATATACATAGGCCTCGCTTTCCATCATCGACTGACAATACTCACGAGTGACGCCTGGTTTTCGTGGCTTGCAAATTAGGTACTTCGGTTATTCCTCATTCTTTCCTCTCTGTTTAGGCTTTCATTCCTCCTTAAGTTCTGATTATTTCCAATTTCCGTTCTCCCTTATTTCCTTTTTCTTTCTCCCGCTTCTAAATTATTGTCCTTGTATGCACATACATGTCATATAACATGTCAGATTTGTTTTTTGAATATTTCCTTCGCGGAAACGTCATACTTGCATGAGGGGCGTGGTAAAAAGTTTTTCAGGTAAGAGGCACGCAAGCGGTAACACATAGCCAATTAAATTCTCGTCATTTCATCTGTATCGAAAGGCAAATTTTTGTTTTGTTCTGAAATCCGTTTTCGAAATTAGTTAGTGATCTTCAAAACTTGCAAAATCTTCCTCTTCTGAATTTCTTTCGATTTGACTTTTAAACCTTTTGTTCTACAATAACTTAAGGTAAACTATATCAAAGGTGAATCCAAAAAAACGACGCTGTGAGAAAACAGTCTAATTGAGGATCCTGGACAGTTACTTTACATAATAGTATAAAGTAGTCCGCCTCGGGGGAGCTCGACCCGTCTGGGGTGAGGTTAACCCTTTGACGACAATGCAGCGTGACGTGTCCATGGGAAAACACTCCCCTCCTTTCGCGCGCGACTGGCACCCACCGGTGGGTGGCACTGTCCCAGGAGAAAATTCTTTCACTGGCTTACTGAATTTAGCAGCCGCTTGGAAACAAAAAAATATGATGGCACCGGAAATTGGGTGCCAATGCGCCAGTCATAGTGGCACCCACCGAGCGGTGGTATTGTCGTCAAAGGGTTAACCAACGTCCAAAGCGTTCGACTTCCATTCGAAACCGTAGTGGCTTATCAAATGCGTATGTGACCTATGCAACGGTTTGCGGTGGCCCAACGATGAACAATTCGGTGCTTTCATCCTCCCAGACATGTCTGATTCCAATTTACAGACCCCGAAGGGATGGAAGGCTTGGTTGGCTTAGGCGAAATTCGAACCCTTGAGCACACGTGCGCGATACGGCGCCACTTCCCACTACACCACCTCCGCCCTTACGCCCTAGATGGACTGTCTCCACTGCGAGGATGCGATCATACCATCATACCGAGTTTACGGAACAGCGCACAGACCTGTCAAAGAAAATAAGTCAAAAATAGAAGCATGCCCCACTGAAGACCTTCTCCTCCGACCTTTTTACTCTCAGGTCCAATTCGTGGAAAATAATTTATTTGATTATTTTCAAATGCCTCCTAAAGCATCCGCTAATAATGATGGGGAAGAGATGAGAGTCTTCGAACTTTGAATGACTTTCCCTTATTCGGATCCCCCTATTCAACTTCATTCCATCCGCTATGGACAAATCAACTCACGCTTGACTAGACATTTCAATTCCAGTTTACTGCTTCGTTGACGTTTCGATAGGGGGCTGTTTTTGCTAGTCGAGGGAGGTGATTGAGTGTCCACACTAGCAAGCGTGGGCCGTTCCTTTTTATGAGGAAACGCTTTGATCCTCGACATGCGATGCAACCCCTATTAGCGTAATTTTGCCTCGAAATGACAGATTCGGGAATAGGCCAAACCGCACTTTCTAGTCCTGAACAGCCTAAATACTGTCAGTCAGAAAGGTCACTATCCCAAAGGCGCTACAATGAATGGGACACAATCGCGCTTGTTTGAAACAATGTATGTCACGGCGATGTTCATTGAAAGTCAATAATTCTGTGTATGGCCACACTTTGCCGTCGAAGAAACACATGATAGAGGCAAAACAGCTGTATGATCACAAACTCGACCGTTCCTATTCATATTGTTGAAAATGTAGCCAGCTGTTTTGACGAAATTCCGTTCAAAGGTTGGGTATGTGTATGTCATCGGCGTTGTCGGTCGAACGGCTGTCTGCCATCGCCCAGATTATGATAATGCTGAAGACATGTATTAGTGCCCGAGCATGCGAATTCTAAAAAAAAGTGACCAAGCTCTTCGAACTCGAGAACAAGGTGACTTTGAAGAATGTGCAAGAAGCGTCTTTCGCTGTATCAAGTAAGGAATACTGCGAATACCTGTGACAGGCTGTTCAAAATCTTGACAAATCGAAAATAATTGCCCCTTGGGTGAGAAATGGCTCGATTATAACTGTACTTTCTGGTGGCTCGCAGTGTTGAGCTGTTACTTTTCAGTAAATTTGCACTTACAACGTACCTACGTGTATAATGATATAGTGGCACGCCAGTATCCACTAACGGAAAGGGCGAGCTTTGTTTCGGATTCCCACGGGCGCAGGCACGCACGACGACCCACCCCATATCGCGGACACTGAATTTTCATTCCAACAGAGACGTTCTTTCATGTCCAGCTCAGGGCTTGAAGTCGAAAAGCCCTGATTTACTGTCGGCGACCCAGTTCCAAAAAGTTGGCGAACAGTGGCACCTAGCGCGTTTAATCTCTGTGAGCAAAACCTCTATTCCAATCGATACCCCGGCGGACGCCTTAGAGAAGTATGAATGGGCCCCGTCATAGACCAATGGTCGACGATCAGCAACTGTTCAATCCGCTTTTCTCTCTTACTATAAGAATGGATTTAGCACAAGGTTCCCCCCCTCCCCTCCGGCCACATTCGTCTTCCATTCAAAATGGTGATGGTGTATTAAATGTGCCGCGGCCATCCAAGGTACAAGTCAGTGATTTTGTCTTCCCAGACGAGCCTGGTACCAATTACCCGACCCTGGGAGTATGGAGAAACGGCTGGCCCAGTCGGATATCAATGCCGGATTCGAACCCGTGACCATGAGTGTGTGATAGTGCGTCACCTGCCACTACGTCACCTTAGCCTTCGTCAACAACTTATTCATGTTAAACGCTCGAGCAATCCTCCAAAGAAACCTTCATTATAAGGTTGGATAAACAGACAGATGATAATTCTTGGATCTTTCTATTGAATCTTCTAGAATTTTCCTAAAAATTAAACCGTTGCATTTTTCTCGGAAGCGATGAGTACTACTTCAATAGTCTATTTATGCAAAATTGTGTAATGACGATCAAATTTAATACATTCTCACATCTGATGCCGCCTCCACAGATATGACGATTAGATGTAGAAATTCGTCATATCTAACAAAACTCACAATTAAACCATTTCCAGAATGTTTGCATAGCAACATCACGTCTGCTGTCCCATTCGCGATTAATTCAAAATGCCTATGACGAGTGTTGCGTGTGAGGCCCCCGCAACACGGCACTATCACCCACAGGGTGTGGGTTCTTCTACCCGAAGAGCGTGCTGCCGCATGCAATCGCGCGCTGTGTAGGGGAGATTCGAGTTTCCAAAGCAGGGTTCGATGATCTAGGAGATTCAGTTGCTACTTGACGTGGGAATCAGGTATAACTGCTTGTAGAAGAAGCAAAGTGAAGTAGAATAGGGCGAGTCGAGTTTTTTCTCTCGTGGAAAATAGAAGAATTACGGGTCCGGAATCTACTCCCCAAAAGCGGCGTCGCGCAGGCCGCTTCCGCCGCGTATCGCAGGATTGCGATGGAAAATTGGAGCGCGCAATCTGTGAGGTAGGGAGTCCTTTGATTATTCTATTTGGCTGATCGCTCTCTTCTCTCTCTTCCAATGCGCTCTCGATCGTCGCTTATATAGGAAGAGTCATTCGAATTAAATAAGTCTATTGAGCATAAAAACGAAAAAACGATCAAATCTAATAAAAAAGAAAGAAAATCAACGAAAAATATTGCGTTCTATCAATCGGCGGGGAGGCGGTGTGAGCACGGTAATCGCAGTGACATTTGCCGCATGCCGCAAAGGAGAATGCCGCAATCGGGGAGAAGTTCCGCTACCCGGCAAACCCCATAACGTGCTCCATTTCTCCTAGACAAATTCCATGTAGGCCAAGAAAGTTGTTCGACTTCCCTGTAACGCTTGATTGATGTCTGAAAGCTGAGTAGCTTTTTATATCCTTCAAACCTATGAATTCGAAAAAAAATGAAACAAGACCTACCAAATTCACTTTCAAAGCTGTCATGAAGAAGTCTCACCATCGGCCTTCCACATGCGTGGCGTTCTTTTCATGTCTCGAGGGATCGACTCGACAAACCACGGTGTGCTATCCCAAAATCACACTAGATACTAGACTACATGATCTCCAATTTCTTGACATGTGCGACAGTATCCCTGATGTTCGTTCACTGTAGCAGTTCAGAAGCCCGCATTCTCTTCTGCAGCGTATAGTGAAACTCCGAGCATCGTCCTCCCCAAACGTTCGATGATAGTCATTAGCTCTATGACAAAGGCGCAATGCTGATCCGAACCGATTCAAACGAAGAAAGTAAGAGGTAAAAGGATAAAAAGGGTTACGGTGTTCGTGCATCAACCAATCGTTTCTGCGGAATGCACCCTGCATTCGATTTCCGTTCAGAATCCTTCGAATCTTACTGATTGCGAATGTGGTCTATACAGTTGGTGAACTGCGGTGGCAAGCCATTGTACTTGCTTTTGACTCCTTAGAGAGGTTGGTAACGGCTAAGCGACCCCGAAAGGTAAGGAGGTCTGCTTGACATAGGCAGAGAATTGGGATCGAAACCAAGAGCCAGTGTATGTGTAAGGTAGTGCGCCACTTACCACTACACCAAGAAAGACAGTACTTGTCCCAGAATTCCCACGGCAAACGGCAGTGGTTCCGCGGCGACCACCGTGTCTTTCCACTCGGATTTCAAAATTCTTCATTTACAGTTTTTGACTGCAACTGTCGACTGTCGCGACGCAACTTTTGGGGGGAAGTTACCACCCCCCTTCACCAAGAGTTACACCGTGGAAATAGGAAAGACGATTATGAGAAGTATCAGGAAATCCATATGCGGATGTGTGACGTCAGGATGAATGTGTTGAAGTAGATTCATTGAATAAATGAAGCTTCGCTGGCTAACCCACGTTACATATCCTGAAATCCGATTCCCAAGGACTAAACAGAGGCAAAGAAGATTTTAACGCAGTCAACAGCTCACACTCATTTTCTAGACCACTCGACAGAAACACACACTCCTCGATGTCAACAGACATCGTTCGCCTTCCTCCTCAAGTTGTAGAGCTGATGAAAGTTGCTTTTAAAAATTACCAAATCTTGCAGCAGGAAGAGTGGACTTTGTTCGAAATTTGTTCCAAAATGCTAAGTTCAGTGGTTCGAACTACTGAGGACATGGTTGAGGGCATCTGAAGGACCTAGTTCTTGCTGATTTCCGAAGTACAACAAATTTCACTTGTCCATAAGCAGCTGACTATGTGGTGAAGCCGACATGGGAAATGGTAAAGCTATCGTTTGAGTTGTCCATAGGTTGAATTTTACCCAAGCCATCGCTGTTCCCTACCCATTCCTTCATATTCCTACTACTAGCAGACCTATTTGATGCGAAAAATCGACTGATTACCACGGAACGAGCTTGACTGTTCATCCTTCTTTAAGCATAATCCGAAGTTCAGTTCAGTTCAGAGGCGGGGGTGACGTGCTGGTAAATAAAGTATAATATTATCAACCACGCCTTACATCTCTTGATCTATTCGTTGGTAAAAGCTTGACTGAGAGAATAAAAACATTTTTTGACAGAGTCTGACCCCGGAAATTCATTGCATAGCCGCATACGCATTGCAAGTCAAGTGTGAGCGCTTTCTAAAGTCACAGTTCATCTTGAAAATGGTCGGTGAGATTTCTCTCTGAGACGAATCTGTAACCTCCAAGGATAGCCTAAGGGACGCCGATTGGTCAAAAAACAGTCAAGATAGGGCGTAATGAGGGCCTGTGAAACCGGCTTAGCCGACATGCACACCCAGTGTGGGCGAGTTCGTACGCATTGTTGAAGCTGAAGGGGCTGCACCAATCGCACCAGGACTCACACCTTACACGCAGGCACTTTACTACAGCCAGGTGTATGCCAC
>UZAF01021977.1:0-11124 GCA_900617895.1 Haemonchus placei
TTCTTTAGTTATTGTTGAAGCAATATACAACCAAATCGCTGGAAAATCTTGTTTTGCATGCTGTTCACAGCTACTAAATTGTACCTTTAGATGCAACTATTGTAGTTCCGATGTCTAGACAAGGCCTAAGACCGACAAGGCCTAGCAAAGATACAATTTGGAAGCTCTTAGTCGAAACAAAGTTTTCTAGCGCTACAATATACTGCGATCAGAAATGACTCAGACCTGTCTGGGCCAAATGACTACGAGGGGACTCATTACGTCTGTGCAGTAGATTACTATAAACAAACCGCAGTCATCTCCAATAGCGACCGTGTAACCCTAGAGGGGAAACGTTCGGCTCCGTACCTTCAGATTTTCGGAGTTTACGGGCTACCCATGTCCGTACATCAAGCTCCAGTGGTAGTAAACGACGGGAGAGTGGACGTTAAATGCGTTTTTGTGATTGCTCACATCCTGTACCTTTCTTTTGATTGACATCAACCTGAGCAAGCTTCCCGTAGTATGGAGTGCTTGCTGTGACTGACATTGCCACACCGGAATCCACAAAGTCACCATTGCTATAGGCGTTCTTCGAAATAGCAGCTGCCCCGATGTTCATGAGTTCATGGCACTTCTCTTAAGTTCAGACGCTTTTTACCTTTTTCTTCTCTTCCAAGGAAACCGAGAGAAATTTTGAGCTGAAAATATTCTGTTCAGACATTAATTTTGTGCTATTTCCTTTCTACTCCCAGCAAAAACAGCAGGAAGCACTGCAGTTTTTCCCAGGGTTTATACTCAGAATGTAAGTTATCAGATGGTAAGCATACCGTGAATGCAGACAAACTTTCCATAATATAAAGTTCATACTATGAAGAGCATGAAGGTCATCGCGAGAAGACGACATTACTTTTGCGACGTCCCGATGATTTAGAAACTCGAAAATTCTGTATAAGAGAAATGGAAAGCCTCTGGAATTTTACCATCAGCTACGCAATAAATAATAATAATATTGACTTTAATAATAATAATATTACTATTAATTATATTAACAATATTACTTTGCTTGCACTAAAATTATAAACAATTTTTTAAACCTAAAAATAAACTTTTTCACAACCGATATCTATACCCAAAATATTATTATATAATA
The DNA here is from genome assembly GCA_900617895.1 of Haemonchus placei. Taxonomy (NCBI): domain Eukaryota; kingdom Metazoa; phylum Nematoda; class Chromadorea; order Rhabditida; family Trichostrongylidae; genus Haemonchus; species Haemonchus placei. The sequence goes on from UZAF01021977.1 coordinate 1,133, forward strand.
TTTTACCCTAAAAAATTTATAAAAAAAATTTTAATTATTTTTTACAAAAAAATTTCCGAAGACTTGTCTTTGTTAAATTACATATATAAACTAACAATAATAATAATAATAACGTCAAGGTTGGTGATTTATGGAGGAAACTTCGGTCTCAGACGGGACTCGAACCCGCACTTGTGCTTTCCGAGCACTGTGCTCCTGCATATAAAACAATAATGCTGTTATTATTTTTATTTTGTAATAATAATATAATTTATGATATTATAATAGTGTATTATATTAGTAATAAAGACAATAATAATAATTTGGCCTTTGTTACAGAATCGCAGGCTAAGTGCTTGAAGGTATAAGGTAGAGATTCCGTTGCCGATAAATTTTGTATGGAGTTTCGGCCCTGCACGGAACTTCCACACAGAATCGTAGCGGCGTTTGAATAAGTGATTAGGCTATACAATGAACTGCTGAGCGCAGTAGCAAGTCACCACTTGGTCTAGCTTTGAAAAAAAAGGGGCCGGTTTAGCTTACGCGGATATTTCAGCTTCTACTCAAATTGAAACTGAATTCAAACCTTCGAGAACATAATATTAGGTTGATGCATAATTATTGCGGATTTTTTCGTGGCTTTTTTTCTCCCGATAGAATTTGAATATTGAGTTCGGGTTTTCTATAGAAATGATCTGCTTGATTTACTCTACAAAAGGGTACCTAGCAAACCATCCGCATATTCTCGCAATTAGGCTCTACTTTTTCGAGAAATGTTGGAAGGTGGCACACTCATTCCACGATCCCAGTAACTTTTTTTTAAACAAGTTTTATTTAATGAAACGACAAAAATACAGAACAAGAACATGCTCAAATAATTACTCCGGAACTTATCCACCAGTTCCGTCAAGCACTGCTTCCCTTTGGCTAGATAGTCGGATTCCAAAAGAGAAGACGTTTTGATCCTTGTGGGCTATCCACGCCTTGACATCGGCCATCAAGCCATTCAAATCGACGTAAGTTCTATTTCCCAGCCATTTTTTCAGCGAACAGTTGATGAGATAATCCATAGCAGTTTCTGCTGGTGAATATGGCAGGTTTATTGGCAGATCCCATTTCTTGGTTGGTTTTGGCTGGTTGTTCCATCGCCAAAAAGTTACTGGGATCGCGGAATGAGTGTGCCACCATCCAACATTTCTGGAAAAAGTAGAGCCTAATTGCGCGAATATGCGGATGGTTTGCTAGGTACCCTTTTGTAGAGGAAATCGAGTAGATCATTTCTAGAAAAAAATCAAACTCATTATTCTAATTCTATCGGGAGAAAAAAAGCCACGAAAAAATCCACAATAATTATGCATCAACCTAATAGTTGCTAAGATTTGGCTCTGAAAGACTTCCTTCCGTGCTCCTTCCGTACTTATCTTTTTCTCGATTTTTGCTGCGTATTACTGGTCCTTTCAACGAAATTTCTAAGACTCCTCTCTTTTTTATTGTTTTCTATCATTTATTTTTCTATTCTGCAATTTTCAGCCTTTAGATGGTGTTTTATAGGTCTTCCTTCTTCGAGTGATGAAGAGGACGATACTTTTCATGTAATAGTGACCCTTTTTCCATATAAACGAGCAATCCATGAGAACGCATAAACAAATAAATAATCAGCTAATTTATCAAGAATATTTATTCATTTATGTTTTTTAATTGCATTTATATACGATTATCACGATCATATACGATCGACGATCGAGAGATGACGCATCTGTACTTCGAAATAGCTTTTTGAAGCCCGTCGGACCATGAAATCACGGGAAGCCTAATTAGTCTAGGCATGATTCATTCACAAACCAATTGTGTCTGTGTATGTGGGGGATGTCGTTGCGCTTTACCAATGGATGCCCCACCTCCGCCGAATACTTGTTGTTTAGCCGCTCAATTGTACAGCAGTTATATTTTCAAAACACAATTGAACGTTGTTTTCCACCCATTGTTGTATCCCGATCCATTTTCACCCATTCGTCTGATGAAATCCTGGTTCTAGTAACATGGCCCGCCGTTTTTATCAGGAGGTAGTCAAAAAGCCAAGCCAGGTCGGACCGGTGGATTTCGAAATAACGCTATTAACGTTTGGCTTGTTTTTTTTTTAAATCTTGTGACTTTACTGCCATTTTTGTTTGTATTGGTATGAAAGTAAAGATTAAGGGGTGAGGGAAGTATAGCTGAACCAGCTTGGTATACGCCATGTACTCAACTTTGATTCGGAATCATACAAACGACCAGTAATGACTGGAACGTTTTTGAATTCGTCCGTCTGCTGCATGTACTCTAAGCTCTGTAGGGGTGCTGATAAAGAAAGAAGTAGGGAAAGTATGGATTAAGTATCTCGGCGTAGACTCGAAGCCATTGAAGCCCTGACTGTGGACTTGCGCTCGTAATTTTGCCCTATCTTACGTCTCAAAAGGGTTTCAAGCTTGAGTATGGCAAAAAGTACTATAAATAACAGCCATTATTCATCAAGTGCATCATGTTGTGGTGGCTTCTGTTGAAAATTAACTTCTCCAAATAATAGACGAGATAATCGTTCCCAATTTCAATTATTCCTGAAGACGGAGTTTACGGTAAGCCGATTAATCTCTACTGGTCTCTCGAGTCAATCTGAAAACATTTTGAAACTGATAGCTCAGTCTTTAGCTTTCGGATTAGTTGCTTTTTGAATTGGCTTGATAGTTATCTCAAGTTGTCAGGTGGACCAAGCGTTTTCACTGAACTTTGAGGCCTCTTACAACAAGTATTCTGAAGTAGAGCACTGCGCCCAGAACTCTCCATTTGGTTGCTCATTTCACGAGGTGATAGCACTTTCTATCATCTACCAGATTGGTGGGCTGTTCGGACCGTGTCTTCTGGAAGCGGTAATTTTTGGCGGAAGTTACAGTACTGTACCACTTTGGTGTTACTGTAGCTATTTTGAGAGCAAGCTTCACACTTCAGAAGTGTAAGTTTTGCCCATTCCTGGCTCAGTGCAATTGAAGCACTATTCCGCGGCTCATGGAAAAATTGAGACTGCACTTGTCCAGAGAAACTTATAAACCTGGCCCATTCCGTCTTCTGTTCCAGCAGTCATGGGTAATTTGTCGGTTATGCAACAGGGCTGTATGAATTATACCAGAAGAAGTAGCAATGATACATGGGATAGCTAGTCGTTTACTCAAAACCATCGTGCACGACCTCTGAATGGTTCCTTTAGCGGCTAGACAGGGGGACGGATAGGAACCCTAGATGGTTTTGAAGGCCAAGTCAGTCCGTTCAGTGTCTGTGGTCGAGCCGATTGCACCTTGAAAAGGTAGGGAAACTCGAGAGGGGATAGAGATGGTGAAAGTCTGTTAGATGGGTAATGTCTAGAAAGCTAGCCACGCCGTCTCGGTAACATCTAGTTAGCTGTAGACCTACATGGACAGTTTGAGCTGGTCGAAAATCGTACATGCTAATGGTTAATAGTAGTTGTAACCTTAACAGAATCACCCACAGCCTCTCCTACCTCATTAGGCTATATTTAACGACCAAGCTATTTCTGTCTCGTCCGCTGCAAATAGACGGTCTCATATGGGAACGTGGGAGGTAATGCCTTTCGCTTCGTTTCCAAAAGAAGCTTGTCGCGAAGGGAAAATGTCGTGACTCTGATAAGATGTCGTCGGCGGAAGTACTTTTCAATTTCAATTGTCTACGTAGGAGATGGTAATGACAAAGGCAGTGGGCGCAATTAAAATTCTCTCTATTAAATGAGTTTTTTATCGGGATTTTGTCGTGACGCACTTTTAGTTCAGCTGAAACGCATCAGAAATCCTTGAATTTTTGAATTTCCAGTTCCTGATAGTCTCTTCACACTCACTGACAGAATTAGGAGAAGTCTTGTTGTTCTATCAGATCCAAAATTACCGTAGGTCGAAAAACTGGTGGGGAATTCGGGATGAAATAAAAATTGTTCTGAATGGGATAGGTGACAACGGTCGTTTATGTCTGTATGACTGTCTGTGTAGATAGGAAAATTCATAGAGGAGGAAAAGCTCTAAGTATGGGAGCGTCATATTCCAATTGAGTAAGCGCCTTAGAAAGCCGAACAATTCCTTCTAATTAGGCCCCGGCTGGGGAACCTTTTCAAACAGAATTGAGTACTCTTAAGTAAGCAAAGAAAAACACTGAGCTGGTGCATCATGGTCAGGTCCATCAAATGTTGGATGGGCTCATCGACCGACCAAACCAAAATCTTTTGGGCCTCCGAACATTGTGAAGGTAAAAGATCGTAAATTATCATTTAAAAGAGTATTTTTAAGCAGTAGCCAAATAAATGCATTACAGGAATGTTCACATTGAACCGTTCCCCATACCCACACTATTTCTCCCACCCACTTAAATTGTTCTTCCCATAGAATTTCAAAATCAACTAACTCTGTCAAACACACAATTACAATTATGCCCACACCCACAAATTCTACCACATCCCACCGAGTGCACTTCGAAGTTCAGCAATTTCCATTGTACCCGCGCCCACAAAGATTGTTAAGTATAATAACTGTAATTGTAAGATATAATAAATCATTATTATATTATATATTCACCGATATCTCTCTGTCAAGGAACTCAGCAGAAATGCAAACTGGCTAAAGGTTCCTTATTAACGAGAACTTATTTTTTTCTGCCGTCCCAGAAGAGAAACGGTCTTTTCTCGTGAGGCTGTCTGGGTAGAGTAAAAGTGGCGCAGTCTTGTACACGCATGGGCCGGGGATCGGATTACACTTCTTAGCCAACCAACCAACCAAGCCTTTCATTCTTCCGGGGTCGGATAATTGGTTCAGACTCGTCTGGGAGGATAAAAGCACTGACTTGTACATCGGCTAGCCACCGCAAGTCATTGTTTGTACAGTGCGATTCTGAAATGAAGGTTGAATCGGGGGCGCATGTCAATAATGCGACCAAATGAGGCCAAAGACTTTTACTTTTATTCTTTTCTCTAGGCATGTCGTTAATGCTTTCCCACCCAAATTTTTATCCTATTAGCTTTGGTCCATGGGATCATTTGATTATATTTGATCCCAACTTGTCTGCTTTCCCTGATTGTCAATATGCCTCGAGGAAACCAAAAACCTAACTTGTAATCGAATTTTCTACATTAGTTTTCACTCAATGCGATTAGGGCGACTATGGAGTCTGATCAGAAAGTCATGTGAGGTGCCAGTAAAGAAAGGGAGAAAGGGTGGGAAAGGAGGAGAAGAGAATGAAGCAACCGGATCTTGTCTCTTCTCAAAGGCCATGTTACTAGTAAGCGACTGAACCGAGAAAGGCTGAAAGCCAGTAAGCAGGCATAGAACGACAAATCTTCCTCCCTCATTTTCTTCACCTTTGGGCTTTTACCCTAGATGGACATTTGTTTTTTCGATACACGTCCACCCATCTGTCTTTTAAAGTGGTTTTGTGAGTTTTTCTTGTGAACAAAGAAGGGTAATTATCAAATTGGAATAAGTTCCGAGGAATGGCTCTTAGTTGAGAAGGTCGTCTGACCTCATCAACAGGACGTTCCGAGAAATGACCGCCTGAGACAGGGAAGGTCGCTTGACTTAATCAAAATCAACAAAACACGAGCTTCAATTCTTTGAGCTTGTCAAANAACGAATTTTTCATAACCGCTGTAGACAGGAAATAGTGCACTACTATATCCAATTTATCAAAAAATGATTCCCAATATGGCGAATTCGTTGCGAAATGAAGCGACAGGACCGAAAAACAGGGTGGACCACACGAAGCTATCCTCTCCGCAGTGCCTGATAGGGGTTTGGAATCATCTGTCGAAGAAATCTATCCCATAAATGGAGAATGTGGAAATCCACTTTCACTTCTGGGAGGTGCCAAGCTCCTGCAAAGCGAAATGTTTGCAAAAAAGCGGATGCGGCAGTGGGTAGAGTTCAAGGGCATGGCGCACATCAGTGGGTGACGGAACTTCTCCCCAAATTCCTACTGCTTGCGGCAATGGTTCCGCGGTGACTCTCCGTATCCTTTAGGGACTCAAACCTTTTCTATCGATCAGCATCTTCTTCCCGAAAAGGGGCGCGACACGCCGTTCGGGGAGAAGAAGCCAGACCCCAGGCCAGATACCTTTGTCATGGCTAGACACTACGGCCTTCATTCGAATGAAGAATGTTCGATCGCACCAGGCTGGAGCAGAGTTCATGAAATCTGTGCTCATGACGGCATTATAGGCAGTAGTCCCTACTCGTTGAACTGCTTATTTCGTGGGTCTGCTAGTGATGAGCTCGTTTTTAGGAAATGCCCAAACTCTGTTTGATTACTCTTAGCTCTGAGAGACGAATTTCTTCCACATACGAACACGATCTATTTTTCTACTATCTCTTTACTCTCTATCCAGCGGCTGAACGTGCGATGTGAAGCTAAACACTATCGTGGCACTTCATCAAAGCCTTTTTTTCACATAGCCGAGCCGGCCCGCCCACATTCATCCCCANCATGGCTAGACACTACGGCCTTCATTCGAATGAAGAATGTTCGATCGCACCAGGCTGGAGCAGAGTTCATGAAATCTGTGCTCATGACGGCAACATAGGCAGTAGTCCCTACTCGTTGAACTGCTTACTCCGTGGCTCTGCTGGTGTGAGCTCGTTCTTAGGAAATGCCCAAACTCTGTTTGATTACTCCTAGCTCTGAGAGACGAATTTCTTCCACCCACGAACACGATCTATTATTTCTACTATCTCTTTACTCTCCATCCAACAGCTGAACGTGCGATGTGAAGCTAAACACTATCGTGGCACTTCATCAAAGCCTTTTTTTGATAGGCGAGCCGGCCCGCCTACATGCATCCCAAAGGGACCCAACGGCTATCACGATTTCAGTGAAAAATTATGAGAGAATTCGGCTACACCGTGACTTTTGGTGTAGTTAGCTGAATTCCAGTCCAGGATTTACCCAAGCCGTTGATGGCTGAATGTTCATGGTTAATTCGATTCGTTTCGAAGTTCAAGGAATGAGAACGGTGTAAAGGCTGCAAATTGTAGCAGATATATAAGATGCGGTTGTTATTGCTTGGAACTGTCGTGATGGTAGGGCAGAAGTTATAGTGGTAACTAGTGAACCATCACACGCATGATCCAGGGATTGAGTCCTGGATCGTTGTTCTCCCAGACCAACAAAGCCTCCTCTCTCCGGGGTCGGTCACTTCGTACAATACTCGTATGAGGGGGTCAAAGCACTGAACTTTACTTTGGCTGAAAACTGCAAGGCATCGTTCAGTCACGTGCACTCTCAGAGAGCCGCTACCATTCTGATAACAGTCGAATTCTGGGCACATCCCAAAAAGAAACTATTAAGTTGATACATAATGATTGCGGATTTTTTCGAGGCTTTTTTTCATTCGATAGAATTTGAATATTAAGTTCGGGTTCTTTCTAGGAGTGATCTGCTTGATTTCCTCTACAAAAATGTACCTAGAAAACTATCCGCATATTCGCGAAATTAGGCTCTACTACTTCGAGAAAGATTGGAAAGTGGCAGAGGTATTCCGGGATCTCAGTAACTTTTCGGCGATGGAACAACCAGCCAAAGCCAACCAAGGAATGGGACTAGCTCCTAATCTGCCATATTCACCACTAGAAACTTCTATGGATTATCTCGTCAATTGTTCATCGAAAAAATGGCCAGAGAATAGAAGTTAAGTCGATTTGGATGACTTGATGGCCGATGTCAAGACATGGATCGCTCCCAAGGAACAAAACTTCTTCACTTTTGGAATTCGACTATCTAGCCAATAGGTAGTAGTGCTTGACGTCGATGGTGGAAAAAATCCGGAGTAATTATCTGGACATGTTTTTGTTTATTATTTTTATATCGTTTTGTTAAATAAAATTTGTTGAAAAAAATCCGCAATGATTATGCATCAACCTTATAGATTAACACCGAAGACTTTACACTCTATCTTCGTTCCCACGTAATAGTTAGTTATTCCGAAGTTTGAAGGGGGGAGATGGTGAGAGAGGTTTGTAGTACTAGACAGACTACATTTTGTACTTTGCACCTGATTTCGAGTAACTTATTCCTTTTTGGTTGAATAAATAACCAAGCTAAAGATTTCAGATTCCAATGAATCTTTTAGCCCATTTAGAAGTTGTGGTACATGCTTCACTACAATTTGGCATAGTAAATACTCGTAAATGCACACATTTCCATTCCCTGAAGCTGATCTACTATGCCCACTGAATTGTAAATTCGACATACTGAACAAATATTGTGTCTGGTGACCTGTTTTGCTGTGGAATGTTCGATGTTTGATTGCTCAGACTGAAATTTTGAAATTCTTACGTAGTATCCTACTATATTTGGCGGACTAAATTTGTCCGTCGATGTGCTTGTTTGTTTATGTGTGCGTGGTTGACCAGAGATTGATATATGCCTTTTTAGCTGTGGAGCATTCAATACTTCAGGAAATGGAGTGGATTTGACGGAGACCTCTCTACAGTAGTACTGAGTAATACCGATTAATGAGTGTCGAGTAGTGCCTTTCCAGTGAAACTGACCTCATTTTCGGAAATTTGATGGTTTTTAAAGGACATGAGGATATTTTATTGAATGGGAATAGAATAAAGCTCGGGAGCAGAAGGATATGAAGGGGAGGGAGCGGATGAAAAAGGGCTTATGATCTTTTTTTTAGAGGATCTCAGCACTTTTTTTTAGAAAATAGCCTTTTAACTGTTTCCATCGTAGTGGAACTTGACAGTGGTACTTCTGGGGAATTATTCTGGAGTTGGCTCGTTTCCGAATCGGAAATTCCTACCCATTGGGTATAGGTTCTAAAAGTGAGTCGAGCACCCGCCTAATTGTAAGTTCTGCTGTGCTTTCTTCTTTCCTGTGGTCGAGAACATCAAGGGGGTGTGGCATGTCGTCGTCGGCATTATGCAATTTATAACGGCTTCTCGTGCTTGTGCAAGTGTCACGATCCTGCACGGAGGCCAAGGAAGGGCTATCCTTGTCGTAAATCTTGTTCCTAAGGGTTCATCACCTCAAAGACTCAGATACACAAAACTGACTAAATGCTTTTTCAATCTCTGACCATCTTACCGCCTCTTTTCTGAACGTTTTCCTTCATTTTCAATGAGCCTCCGTGAAATCCCATGATTATTTACAAGGAATTCTTCTTGTTGATGCTATTTCGAAATTTCGTCAGTTTTCAGGACCCGTTCGATAATTTTGTTTACTTGATATTTTTGTTTTGTAAACAGAAGGCTTACTATAGTGAAACTGACATATTTAGTAAATGACTCATAGGTAGACCAACTTTGCAAAAAGTAGGACCTCAGATTTACGAAAGTTCTTGTAGTTACTCGGGCTCAGCCAAGAAGTGTAGGATATGTGTCAGTACGGAATGTTTCATCCCGACCTACTAATACCCTTTGTTCACCCCTCATCCCTTCCGCTCTTTAATCCCTTTTCGTATTAGAGGACTACTTCAAATTTGGGTTCCTGACGTCATTCCCTTCCTTTAGCCCTCTGCTCCAATGCATCGAAATCCCATCCAGAATTTTTTCAAGTCTAGGATTAGGCGTTTTGGTTGCTCGTGTTCCTGGATGGGTGGTGCTAGAGCACCGGTGTATGACGCTGTCAAGGAAACCATGGTGCGAAGATCAAAACTAACAAAGCCAGCCTCTCTTTTCTTCTGGGCTAGGTCATTGGTGCTTGCACAAAAAGGCTCCACTGAGCACATATGACTACGTAAAATTCAGAATTATTAATATGACAAGCTTCTCTCGGCATATTATTACCAGTCCATTATAACTATTGGGTTGTAACATAAGTTCGTAGAGTTTTGTGTTAGGGTCATTTTACAATGATTCGCTTTGTTTTTTAGCGAAGTGTATATATTCTTTCGAAAGAGCTGTTTCTCCTCTATAAAATATTTTTATTCGTTTTTTGGATAGTCTAGTTGTACGTCTTTTTTTCTGGCTCAGAATTGGAATATCCAG
>UZAF01021980.1:0-11110 GCA_900617895.1 Haemonchus placei
CTCCCAAATGGATGGGTTGCAGTGTCTGATTCATTATTGGGTAGGGTAAAGTGCTCTCTTTCCCGCTCACAGCACGCCGTCTCTGCCCAATTCGCTAGAGCGAGGTGAACAAACTATTCCGATAACTCATAATCTCGTCTATACTTTCTGATCAATTCTAAACGAGACCTTCCTTCTTAATTGATAGACATAATTTGAGAAAAAAAAAGGGCAATAAATACGCCGTCTGCCAATCATCAAAACTAAACCATAAGAGTAATGTTAATCCATTCAAAAATAAGCCTTTAATTCGACCCTCAACCCATGTGACAGAGGAATCTGAATGAGTGCCAAGCGTACGGGATCTTTTCAAGGCCAAACAAACGACTTCAAGACGGTTTCTGCTCCCAGATAAACACTTTCAATGATATTTTTCAAAAAAAAAAAAGTGCCGGAGTAAAGAAGCTGAACTCTATGTAGAGCCAACCCGGAATAACCAGCAGTAACAGTTACACGGTTCAAGAAGCTGCTCGATTTTGACATCTTCCCATGCGAGACTTATTCTATGGAAAAAAAAATTCGCATGAATTCTGAGTGGAAGTCGAATGCGGGGTCGCATCCCTCAGACGGGATTGATCGGAGCCAAAAGACTTTCAACTTTCAAACTTTAATATTCGTCCAGAACACATCGGTGTCTATTTGCAAAATTGTGTAGTCCTGTATTCTCTGGTCAAACTCTCAATGATCCCAACAACTGAATGAAGAAAACATGAAGCCATGAACATTATAAAAAGCTCCAGCTCCCAAACAGGTGAGATTTGCCCATTCAGAGCCATCATTTGAAAATATGACATGCTACTCAACCTGAGCAATTTAAATTCAAAAGGGGGATTTACATCTGGGTCGCCGAAGGACTGTGAGCTCTGCGCATTGCAACGTTAAGCGTCCCGAAGAGTGGGAGGAGCAAAAATTTATATTCAGAAATCAAAAAAAAAGCTCATGGAGCCAAGATAAAATGTAATACGAACTTCGAAAAAAAAGTTTCTTTCCATCAACGTCTGCTTTTAACCTTGAACCATTATTTCTATTAGGTTCCTTACAAATTAGGTAGTCTCGCTAAAATAGACAGCATCAAATTTACCACGGACACCTGAAGACATCTACATCTAATAGGTTGATTCCTAGGTTATGTCAGTTTTTTGAGGCTGCTTGTGTCTGGGAATTGTCGCTTTGCCTATTTTTAGATAAACATGTTATACTCAATTCAATTACTGCAAATGCGTATCGAGAATGGTATACATGCTATGCTGTCATAATATGGTCTACGACTTCGAGAGAGCTTGTGAAGGAGCACAGACATTTTGCGGTTTCAGAACGCTTCGAATTGAAACGAGCGGTACGACATGTTAAAAGTTGGGTCAAGAAGTTCAAATCGGGATATAAAAACATAGAAGTTGAAAAAGGAACAAGTCGGTAATCAGATTTTGACAATTGGTGCCGGGGAGGATGAAAACCAGACAAATAGAATATTGATAGTAATTAACTGTGGACCATCATACCACTATCACCTGTCGAAGAATAAGGATATCGACTGTATGGCTCTTCCGCCAAACGTTTCAATCAAAACAAATCCGAACGCGTCCGAATTTTGACCGAATTACGTCAGAGAAATGATTGAGTGTCAATATGTAAGAATCTTTCCACAAGGGTACGACCTGCGGCCTTTCCTCAGAAACGTCGAACGAGAAAAACTTGTGGTTGCTATAGGTGTAGGTTTACCCAGGAGAATCGAAGGATGCCCGACAAGAATGCGGTGTGTGTGGAGGAGGAGAGATCGCCCACGAAGGGGTTATATGAAATGAGAATTTTTAGTGGTAGGGTGAAGAAGATGAGCTACAACGTTGACGATTTCTGACGAAAACGGTAGTCGACAAGTTCACGTCCATATACTTCAACTTGTTCGCCTCCATGCTGTGATCGAAAAGAAAAGATCCTGTGAAAGGAACGTTTTCGTCGCCCTTCACGGAGTCAAATGGCATATCATCAAATCCATCGCCCATAAGGGCTGACAACTGCTCCCACATCCGTCATATTCAACGGATTATCACGTCAATCGCTTGTTGAAAAACTGGTAGGCAGGCATTTTTTCAACAGTTTCGGAGACTTGCCAGAATATTTCAGAACGAAATATCCACCAGAAGAAAGGAATTTTTCTGGGTATTGAAATTGACCACTTCTGGTGCTTAAAGTGTACGAAAGTAACCGAGTGTAATGAGCTGGGCCGAGGTTTTCGAAGTGAATGGAAATCAGAAAAATGCTAACTCGGACGTATGCAGGGACTTTCGGCCGTTGTCATTCAATATCCATCTCACGTCGGAATGAAGGCTGTCAGAAAAGATAGGACAGGCAGGAAGAAGAAAAAACCCTTAAATGTTACAGCGAAGTCCTATGGATTGAAGTAAGGGAATCAAACGGTTCCGAAATAGGTCATACGCCTATTTTGTACCCAAAATCAGAGACAAACATGTATGGCTATGACAATGACTTGCGGGACCGGAAAATGTTCAAACCAGAGGTCCAGTGTCTGTCCTTAAACAGGTCCTTCGGTAGCAATTTAGTGACCGCCGAGCGGACAGCTTTGTAGCCCCACAGCGGCGGGTCATTTGGGCCAGCGCAAGGCACCACACATTTCCTGGGAAAAAATCGGACAGGAGAAGGATACGGTAGTTAGAGGAAATATATGGGCAAGAGGCCNAAGTCTTCAGACGATGGTAAACATGTAAACGATTAAAAAAAGTAGCAAAACAATCAAATGCTATGACAAAGAGCTTTCGTCAACAGCAGCAGATGAAGTTTTACCAAACAAGAGGAAGTAGCAAAACATTAGATTTTGTAAAAAAAGAAAATCAACACCCTCCAAGAACCTCCAGCCGGGGAACATCTGCATTTCCCACATGAGCCCCCCCTCAATCGAAGGACTCAAAACTGGTAGAGGTATAGTCCCGACAACTCGATGACTCATGCCTGTCGTCGAAGTGGACGGCTTTCTGTGTTTAATGACTGCATCTCAACTTTTACGATATCAACTACATGCGCACATTAGCAGACATGTAATAAATCCCCCAGCCGCATGGGGCGAAACGACGATTGTGTATAGGGGAGTGTGCCCGATTTAATTGTCATGTCGACGTGTTTTGTCAGCCTTGAATGCAGTTAGCTCGTTCTAAGGACGTAATGTACTCCGTTTCGTGTAGGATTCCAAGCATTCCGTCAACAAGTTGTACCTTTACATCTTCAAGCTCGCTCATCAGCGAATGGTCAGGAGTCTCCGGTCGCCGCGCCACAACTAGGTCGTCGCGCGCGCGACGATTCTGAATGCTCCCGCACCCGACTTTAGTACATACAACCTCACTCATTGTGCCGGCAACTAATATAATTACAATTTTTGGCCTAAAAGTACCAAAAAATTAAAACGTAAGAGAAGGATTTTTTTCCCACTGAATACACTTCTATTCTCGACGACATTCCACAGCCAATTTAATGACTGTACCTTTGCAATTTAATGACGAGCAGTCGTCGCAGGGACACCTGATGTGCTAAAAATTGCGCTAGCAACTAAGGAACAACCCCTACTGATGGCATACTATTGTAGTAGTCTCCAACTCATGCACCAGGGACAGGAGGACGATAGCGATCTACTTAAATATGGATGTTCAGTGAGAAGCTCGAGAGTGGGTCCCCGGCACCATTAGCGAGATCAATCATACTTAATGTCCCGCACTCATATTCCTGTGATGGGCCTATTAGCCCAATTCCCTAGGCCCTCAAGGAGGTTCTCTATTCGCGAACACTTGCAACCTTTTCACGGGTGGGAAAACTGATAGTTTGCTGTTTCTGATGGAAGAGCTGAGTCTGGAGTGTGAGGACTGTCCCAGGCCCTCGCACTATCCTTTGCAAACAGTTGGATCCGGTATACTTACTGGTACAATATTTCTTCGGTTAGTGCTTCTCCAAGCAGCAAAATGGTATGCTCTATAATACAACAAGAGACCACGTTTTTGGCTCTCGAGTGGCATTTACTCGAAGGAAACTCAGCCATACAGGTAGGTGTTGGTAAACAGCTATGCGATCTAATCATTACAAGAAGGTAACATAAAGGTACAGTTCACGATAATTTCTCGTTACTACATATTTGAAGTGAAATAATGGAAGCCATGGGGCCGAATAGCGAGGCGGGCAAGGTTAGCGAAAATTCTTGAATTACAAAAAAAGTATAAAACCTCAAAAAACAAGCAGGAAAGGGGGTTTTGGAGCCCATATTACTCCCTGTCTCTGCGTTATTAGGCCCAACAACGGCCCATGTACTATTAATGGGGCCACAGATTCATTCCGGCGGAATGTCTCAGAAACCATTTTATCGTGAACTGTGCATTGAAAGTTTGGGAGGAGCCTGCCATTCCAAGAAGTGAGGCTTTACCATGGCTGAATTCGCTTCCTTCTAGAGTGAGGGCATGTGAATGGCCGTTCTGGCCCAAAGAAAGAATAGTCAAGGAAATGTGAGAAAAGGTGGAGGCGAGGAAAACAACTCTTCGGCTATGCTTTGAGGAAGAGAACCTTTCACAGTCTTTGTGCAAGAGCAAGAGGCAATGGTTCACAAAACAGCGTTGCCAGAGCGCCGATCAGGGCTAAAATTCCCTTTGATTTCGAACAGTCATGAGGGGAACTGGTATAAGGATGACTTTTTACACTGAATTACTAGAATTGAGCTAAAGAAGTGAATCTCTGCTACTAATACTTCCTACTGAGGTAGGAATAGTAAGGGCGATAACGATGAGGGTGGAGAGTGTGTGCAACGAATCATATTGAGTGTGAGGTTTGTGTGTGTGGCTGGAAACCGCGCCGGAGTCGTCATAAAACCAGCCGAAAGCCGAAACAAATTCACTGGAATCGGCTGTGGCCAGCCAGCGCTACACAAACATGTTCTGGTCCATTCTCCCACCATGCACATTGGATGGGCAGGCCCGGGGAAAAGTGACTGAAGAAAACTGAGCAAAAACGGAACTGAACGCCATTAAAGACACTTGGAATGTCGAAAACTTTCGACGTTGAAGTGAAAGGGATATTCAGAGGAAATAGAAATTCAGAGGAATTCACCGCCAAGCTGTCGTGCAAACGGTCGATGGTAGATTCTAGAACCTCTGCTGTCTGGGAAAGATGAGATAAAACCGACTGAGACTGCATGGCCTCGCGTAGAATAAATCTCCGAACGATTCGTCGTTATGGGGATTCATATGAGTCGGAAGAAGTTACTAAGGTTTCTACTGAAAATATTTACCCAAACAAATGCGAATACGTAAGTCGGTAGTGGGAGAATGGAGGCGGAAAACTATTCCTCAAGTAGGGAAAAAGGATGAACTTGTCCTCCAACCGTGCAAAGTGCTGTAGATGTAAGGCGCATGGTGCATTACCAGTGAAGACTAAATTACCTGTCCAGTGAATGTATTATAGTCTTCAGAACTTCACCAGTCAAGTTTTTTATGACCCATTCGCTCTTCAGACCATATCGTGTAACTAAGCCACATTTCCGCTTCTTCTGAGGCTACATACTACCTGATTCTGATCCTGTTCGACCTTTCAGAACGCCAATGGGCAGATCCGAGCCCAGACAAATCATGAGTACGAGACTATCAGTGTTTTACCCAACTCCGATTGAAGGAGAACATGAATCACGCCACCACTGAAGGCTGGATTTTGAGTGTCAGAGAAGCTTTAGGAGCACTAGAAAGAGCAGCAGCAGTCCAGTACGAGTTTTTCTTCCGAGTCGATTTCCAGGAGCTTGAGCAGGGCCGATCCGTGGATACCGTTGCAAGAAGTAGAGTGTCCGGTCTCTCATCGAGCTATCTCTGCCGTTTTTATTGAAATTTGGATATTTACATAATCAACATGAATTTGAATGACGCTGAGCTCGTACTCATCGTACCTGAGCTGAGCCCAAGCGTATAAGGCATAAGCTTGAGGAGGAAGAGCTACAAAATCGAATAGATGGGCTTAGAGCCAGATGTTCTTCTACTTCCTAATGGCTTTCTCAGTGCTCTTGAATGCTCACTACACAACCTTCTCCTACCTGCTCCGGGGTTTTAATAGTACGAGTATGAATTGGTATTACTAATTATTATTATATTGTTACTACTTGTCCGTTTGACTTTATAATAACTTAGAATCCACTAATCAACTGCTTCGTTCACTACCAGCTCTCTCCAACAACTTTTTATCCTGTTAAAGCCATACGCTCAGAATGTACTTTGAGCTTTGAGTGAAGTTCCTGTCCCTTATCCATCAACTGTGGCTGATAATACCTAGGGTCAAACACCAAAAGCCGGCTAGTCAGTCCTGTTTTTCATTGTTATGCATAACAAAACCAGTAGGAGTCAGTGAAAAAGGCTGAAGCGGACTAAAGCACAGTGAGGTCGTTGACATTGACCGATTATACTGCCCATCTCCCTTCACAATATTTGTTTTTTGACTAAGAAAGTTGTGAGGGGTGGTGGTCGGGAGCAACACAGGCCAAGTGTTAAAAGTTATGTTTGCCATCTATGCCGCTGTTNCTTCTGAGCCCGTGGAAGCAAGCTTCTGAACAGTGGAGGGCTGAAGTCATGCGGGCACTGTGGACTAATTGGAAGTCCCCATAATTTTTGGAGCATTGAAATTGTCACAAGGGTATCCATCAAGTATCACTGAGGACCTTATATGTCCGACTCATTGCCTTTTTGTTGGCGATATTGATGACGTCCCTGGCGCCGGTTCGTCCCGGCTATTTTGGGAAGAATTTTGTCTACCATTAGCATTGGGCGCTTTGGTCATTCCATTGCCACCTTGGAAACTGCTAGTCTTTCTTCAATCTGAACTTATGTTTCTGATCCATCAACCCCTATAGAAAAGGCCCCCGCACGGTGTGCTTGTGCTCAAATCCGGGCATTTAGCCGTTTTTCAGTGTGAGATTCACCTTACATTTAGTTGGGCCATCTCAACAGACTTTTCGGACTGTATCAGAGATGATGTCAGTGCCCACTAAGGTTATCTGCGATGGTTGTTGAACAAGATTTCGTTGGCAACTGTTCCTCACAGTTCAGGCTGCACTTTGACTTCACTGACTGACTTTTGCCTGAATAGCTTTATTCAGGCTCAATAGGTAGCCAAGCAACTCATAGCACTTTCCGAGCGTCCCTAAGAGTTAACTGTCTGGTACTAAGAAGGACAAATCGCTCGCAAACAACAGGTACTGAGGCCTTTTGCTGCTGTCTGTTCTTTGTGCAACTCACCGCCTATTATAACAAGCTCAAGAGCAGCAAAGAACGAACAGAGAAAAATAACCTCTCCTGGCCAAACTCCGTTTCAAATTCTGCAGAAAACCGGTTTCAATAGTTTGTCGAACTGCATTTTATATGCTATCGGGATTTACCAAGCTAACATTTGATCAGAGTCAGTCCGATGGATAAGTTGCTGACCAACGTCAGCACCACTCCTCAGGGCTAACTCTGTTGAGATTCCAACTTTCGCTATCTCCTGCTTAGCACATTTTTAACAGTACGAGTACTCAGATCAAATCTCTTGTCGAGCGGTATTCAAAAATATATAATTTTTTGTAGCAAGAGAACCAGGGTGGAGAGTATTTTTGGATTTGTTTACTCAACATCGCTGGACACAACACATAAAAACTGTTCTGCTATGATGATATGAGGCCATAAAACATTTTGCGCAGATGAGCACCGCACTCCGAGGTGGATCATCTGGATTATCTACAGTCAGATTCAAAGGAATTACTCATACACTGATGGGCACAGTGGGTAAGCCACCAGGAAAATGAATTCAAAAGATGAGATGTAATCTAGAACTGTGACTACTTTCCTCTCTTCTGAAACAACTCCAAAGTAGGACTTCCCCTTTCTTTTAGTATTTTATATTTTTATATTTTATACATTTATTTTATTTTTTATGGTTATTTATATACTATTTTATTTCTCAAAGTATTCCAAATACGACTAATCCACAGGTCAAGCCTTTTTTTCGAACCAAACTTTCACTAAATGAAATGCTGTGTCTAGAAATCGGAGTGGAATAGGAGAATCTTTACTAGGTCGTACCAACAGTAGTAGTAGTTCACCGATTATTGTTCGGCTACAGAGCAGCGGAAGCCCCAGTCCAGCCGATTTCTCTATCACTCACGGAAAGGAGTTCGAATCGCTACCAGCTCAATTAGTTTAAGAAAAAAACTCACACACTATTACCAGTAACGGTGGGACCACCCATGTTGGTAGGAACATAGGGATCTTTCCTGTTTGCAACTGTTCCTACTGCTAGTCTTGAAAGCAGTTGCCACAGTGAGTGAGTGCATGGGCGGATACCACTGGTTCCTCCAATATTTGAACCTCCTTCTTGAACTTTTGTCAACCGTCATGCACACTTCCTTCTATCCTCACCACCTTCACAGCCACAGCCTTCAAATAATTTTAGAATAAGCGGTTTCATTTCCGAAAATGAAACAATCCAATGAAGGCTGAAATATCACCTACCATAAGTTCGTTTGAAGTTTGAAGTTCGTTTATTTTAAACAGTTCATAACAAGCCGCATTAGATGGTAAATTTATGAATATCGTGAACTATGTGAAGACTTTTTAGAGTTGTCCAGTCGCTCCAGACTCTATTATGTCTTCATAATCCCTTCAGGTTGTGGAACTATGAGGCATTTCGGACATTTCGAATTTCATGATTCCTCTGAACTTCTTCTTCAAAAGTCGCCTTGACCCGTTTATACTCGCGTTTTGTCTGATTTCTTCTGTGTTTCATAGAAGTCTCCACACAACTGCTCATTCGGCAAACNTTGTAGACTACACTGTGCCTAGAATTGAATCATCCTTGAACTGGTTAAAATAGTAAATTATTTGGAAATTAGGTTGAATGCTACTGTTCTCAGACGCTGTATCATTGTCTATGATGTGGAAACTGGGGGTGATTTCAATAAACCAATACAAACACACTGGTCCAGCCCACTAGGAGAGTAACAATATCCCACACTCGATAGCAGTTGTCAAGGAGGGATGCGGTAGGTGTCGTGCGGTAGGTCGGTCTATGCGATTTTCAGTAGCCATCATGTTTTGGACCAGTGGAAATCGGGCATTGCTGTGCAAGCAGAACAATCCATGGGGATTAGCGACGCGTAGGGAGCGTCCTGTAAACATTCGCACCTGATGGACATGCATGTGGGACTGATCAAAAACCTATCGCTCATAGGGTTCACAGGGTTCACAACTTTTAGTTACCGAATCTTCAGACTAGATATATGGCAACGTAGCCTCGGGGAAGAATCTTGTCCCATTTTCTGTTTGAGCTCCTCGCCGGCAGGTCCATTCCCTGGCATACTGGTTTGCTTTAATGTCTTTTTGAGTAGCGGCCGATTTTATGTAACTTCCTGGTTTTGAGGAAGTTATCAAGTGTAGTGAAGATAGACCTCAACGATAACAACAAAAAATAAAAAGAATGTAAGATTTGAGAGGTAGCTACAAATTAGGCTATAAAATTCAGAGATAGAAGCTCGGGGACTAAATCAAGATATTACTTCCAGATAGCTGGATTTACACTTTGACGACTATCAACTGACAACCTTACCCCCTCAGGGGCCTGAAATTCTTGATAGGAACGCCACAGCTATGTAGCTCTGCCTGAATGCTTGATAAGGCTCTGCATATTCCTCGTCCGATTTCAAGAAATATTTTACATACCAATCACGAACGTATTCCGATTACAGTTTCTAGAACCAATCAATAATTGATTAATTAGTATGAAGACTGTCATCAGGTTTTGAGCAGGAAAAATAAGTTCTATGAACATCTGAAGACAGAAGCCATTTTCAGATCTGTGGAGCACACCCGAGGGATTTCCTCTTGATGCTTTGAACTTAATCATGAGATTTGCGATAACGGCCATCACTGGCTGATGTAACTGGTTGATGCACCATTAGCAACTTCATTGTGATTGGCCGTACTTGTTTTGAGGGACTTGGTACTGCAGCGGTACTTGTTAGTAGCGACTGCTTCGCTAAAACCTTTTTGCATTCCAAACGAGTCGATTTGGTTTCCGGAACAAGTGTTCGGTCGTTTAAACTTTCTGCTGCCCTTTTCTCACATAATGGACTATATTGATTGGTTTTCATCAAATGTATTATGCATATTTTGTTATGTTTACTACATATTAACAATTATCAGACGGCAACATAGTAAAATACAATAAACAAAATTATATTAGTGATATTGTAAATATCAATATTGCTCGTTTCAACTTTTCCCTATCGTTTGCTTGCCCTGCTGCCAACAACTGTTTTCAAATCCTGTTTACCTAACGGAACTACTGGAACAAATTTGAGTGGTGTTTTAATTTTTTTCCCGATTTTGTGAAACTACTTTCATTTTTTGTAGTGATGACATTATGCCTGGCGAATTAGATATCAGCGTAGGCAATTTTTTAAAGAATTTTGAAATTTTCTATTTTTCAAACATTTCTCGTAAACGGTGACTATCTGTGTCAATGTGTTCGTATTCATGGATCACAACTAAGAATTTTGCTAAACATTTCTTTTACGTAAGATAAAGTAATTAGATTATCTTAAGTTATATGCAATTACTAGTAGTCAGCCTACTACTACAAAGACCAAACATTTGTCTCCGAGTAACATTTACCTAGTATCTTGCGGTTTCTGCCTTGACAGAGCCCTATGAAAAAAAATCAGGAGACCCTTATGTCCATGAACGGCGAAGGCAGGAAGGCGTAGTTGTGATTCATGGAATTCTTCGATTTGCTACTGGTTTCGTTCTATGACGTTGAAAAAACTAACCTCAGTACACGCGATTTGAATGGCAGCTGAGTGTCACAAAAAGGACAGGTTTTTTTCGAGTTTTTCAAATTCTGTTTACCTTGACTGCAACCATAGATACAAAACTAAGTAGTGCTTAAAGTTTCTCTGTGTTCTGTAAAACTACCCTAAAATTCCATAGATAAGAGCGGGTGAACCTACCGGTGAAAAATGAATTGGAAAAAATCGAAATTGAATGCAGTCACCCCTCTAACTTGATGGATGGAT
>UZAF01021982.1:0-11099 GCA_900617895.1 Haemonchus placei
TTAATTAATCAGTTTTTAGTATGAGCCACTCATTTGGCCTAATTTTTTACTTATAAAAGCTTTAGAGTTTTTTATAGTTAGTCAATACCGTCCTAGGGATGCGCCTTGCATTCGACTTCAATTCAAAATCGTAGTGGCGTGTTGAATGTGTGTGAACTATACTGACTGTGACTTGCGGTCGACAGCTAATGTACAAGTCAGCGCTTTTATACTCCCAGGCGAGTCTGGTACCAATTGACCGACCTCGGAATAAAGGCTTGCTTGGCCTAGGCGAATCGCGAGCCGAGAATCGAACCCGTGACCGTGCGTATGGTATAGTGCGCCACATGTCACTAAATCACCTCGAATTTACGCGTATCAACGCTATTTGAATAGGAACCTGATCATATAATTGAGGGCGGGTTTGGAAGAATTCCAACTTCTGCTTTCACCTTCCAAATCTATCTGGTAAGGATTGAATGGTTCTCGAGAAATAGCGGGACTCATCTGTGTAGCAGGTTCGGAGGCGGGAACTGGTGGAACTTTTATTAGTTGCCCCACATGCTGGTTGAAGAGATGTATTCTTGTAAGATAGTGCACAACAATATTTTGTTTCCTTTGAAATGTGGTATAGTTCTTCGCACATTCCACAAAAAAATGGTCAGGTTTGCCCGCCGGTAAATCAATAACATCCCGGCGTCCCCCTTCACCTTTACAAACCCCACCCTACCTTCAAATCCCGCCCCTGAGGCGGGTGTGATGGAAAATGTGCGATAACGGCACGAATAAAAGCGCAGCAAAGAAAACTTTTTCTTTGCTATGCTTTTATTCGTGCCGTTATCGCACATTATAATATTTTCACATTACAATATTGCCCTCGAAAACATAACTTTATGTTTTTGAGGGCAATATTAAAAAAGTTTCTTCATGGTATCCAAAGAGAGCAGTGAGTTAGCACCAGAAATCAAGTTTTCACGCAAAACTTGCAAAAACTTTTTCTGGCCAAAAACCTCCCCAGAGTTGATTGGACAAGAACTATGTACGTTAAATGATGGCATAGTGGGAAGCTAGTCACTGGCCTTTACTTCGGGCGGTCCCAAGGAAGAGTTATAACTCGGAAAATTCAGTTGCTGACTTCTCCAGTGAGCACGTAACAATGCAAGCTGAAGTGCAAGTGGTTAGAGATGATGGTGGGATCGCAGTCGAAATTCAAGAAGGAACTCCTATTTGCTGGGTAAGCTGGAAGGAACTCATTGTTGGCTAAACAAGTTACAAAAATCGATAAATGAATGGTTTCCAAACAGGACGATATTGGTCTGTCACTAGAATGCATGCTGGACGACGAAACTTGGACTCAAGTTGGCTTTCTGGAATCCGTCTCGAGAGTGGTAAGGCCCTCCTAAAGCCTAAAATCCAAATAACCAAGGTATGTACTAAGTAACTCAGGTGGAAGACGAGGAAGATGTCGGTGAAGAGATAGAGGAGGAGGAAGAGGAAGAAGAGGTGGAGAAGAAGCCGTCACACACTTGCGATAATATCTCTGTAAGCTTTTCGAGTTCCTCTAAAAAAGTACCATTTTAAAGGACAGCCAGCCCGCGAAAATCTATTTTGATTCAAATTTAAACTTTAAAAGTTCCGTGCGCATCATTACGCCTCTATTTTTTGCAACCGGCAGAATTCAGCCGGCTGTTTATAATAAAGCAATTTTTCTAGTTTTAAAACAGTAATTTTGATCATCATTGGTGCTTATAAGGTTGATTTTCAAAACCTTTCGCAGACTTATCAGTTTTAAGAGCATTTCCCCTCCCCTCATAACCAACAATGTCAATATAATTCCCCTGAAGTGGCAAATTTCGCATGCCAGAACCTGGCTGGCTCATCGAAAGCTCCAAAGCAGTCCGAGTTGGCAAGGCTCCATTAACTAATAAGAATAACTAACGCTATAATTAAGTAATTGCTTTCGAGTTGAAAGGTAAACTCATTGAGTACTGTAGTAACTAATCCTTAAAGATAGTCTTCAGGTCAAGTGTCCAATACAAACAATTCAGCAACTCTGAGTGAAACTTTACTAGATCGAACATTCCAATTGTAATCGATTGATGCCGACTTGTTTATGTTTTCATTCAATGTGGCTACAAGCGCAACCGGAGATTTTTTCAGAATCTGAGATTCCTTATCTTCGACAGCGACGAGCTTGCAAAGTTGCTTGACGAGCATGCTATCGATGTTCTGTTGGCAACGAAGAAATGCTTTACACATGATCTTCCCCGTTCCAATATGATGGAATGAAAGATTTATAAAATATTTTTGTATCATTTCGATATAATATTTTTGGCAATAAATATTTGTGGTGATAAATAAAACCAGAAACCTCGTGACGCAATCCAATTCATTGGTACCTCAACGGACCATGGAATTGGAAAGTGGTTTCAAAAGAAGTGGTTTCAGTTTCAGTCAAATGGTTGGATAGCGCTACGTGTAGGTTCTTTGAATTACTCAAACTTCTCGAACGATTACTTGTATCCAGCTGGTGAAGAACTGGAGCAATATGACGCATGCTTGGTCCGGACATTTATCCTGAATCGATATCTGCCCAGGCAAGCCAATCCTTCCATTTCTTCGAGGTTGGTTAACTGATAAAAGACTCGAAAGGGAGGTGGCTGATCACTGCAAGTCATTGTGGAGGCTATATACGCATCCAAACCACCACTACGATTTCGATTGGAAGTCTAATGCGTGGCGCACCTCGAGAATGAAACGATTGACACCGCATAACGCTATCCTTTTCAAATGTATCCAGGTAAAGTCAAATTAAATGGTGAAAGCTGCTATTAATGCAATATAATAAAACTTTCAAGGGTTTTTCAAATTTCCTCTCCATTTTCAAATTTAAAACTCCACTTTCAGAATGTTGAAAGTGAGTTACAATGATTTAAACAAGACTTTTGCGTCAAAAGGATGGGCTCTA
This sequence comes from Haemonchus placei, assembly GCA_900617895.1. Taxonomy (NCBI): domain Eukaryota; kingdom Metazoa; phylum Nematoda; class Chromadorea; order Rhabditida; family Trichostrongylidae; genus Haemonchus; species Haemonchus placei. Next base: position 2,948 of record UZAF01021982.1, read on the forward strand.
AGCAGATGCAGTACAGAGTACTTGCAAGTTAGTGTAAGTTACGCTCAGCCATTTGGAATGCTATCATGTGGTCCTACATGGGCTGCCCATTCCCGGCCACAATTATACCTACATACATTACATATTTAATACAATATTTATTACAAGACATGCAAATATGACCTAAATTTTCTATGGGAACTATTTTGTAGGAGCGGCATTGCATTTGACTCGGATACGAAGATTGTTTTGCGACGTAAGGCTGAAAAACAAACAGCATTTTACTGTACTTCAGAAAGATTCGAGAAAAAAGTAAGTAGAATGGGGTAATGAATCCAAAGAAAGTTTTTCGACCTACTTGAGAATCATGGCGAAAATGTATGTCACTAAAGGAAAAGCTATATCTGCGTAGACCATGACGCCAGCGATACCGAGGACAGGTATGATGATCGCCTGGAACACAGGATTTGAATGACATCGGACAAATCATTAAAAAATAGAGACGCTAGGGAATTCTCAGCTTGAAGGTTGCTCAATATTCGAATATTTTTTGCAGGAGCATAATCACATCTCCTTCCAGTCACGGCAGTGGTGTAGTGGCAAGTGTCGCACTATCACACGCGCGCGGCCACGGGTTCGATATCCGTCCCGGCCAACCAAGCCTTTCACACCTCCGGAGTCGGGTAATTAATACCAGACTCGTTTGGGAGGATAAAGCCACTGGCTTACATGCTCAGCGCAAGTAATTGTGTAGGCCACATACGCATCCAATACGCCACTACGATTCTGAATGGAAAGCAATGTGGGGCGCGTTCCAAAACGTGATCGATCAACGCCAAAGGCTTCACCCTTATTTTATTTTAACTTTTCTATCACAACACCCACAAATTCAATAGTACAGGCTAGTGATGGTAATAATGTTCCTGTTTTGCAAGGTTTTCAGGTGAAACCAACTGCTTACCATGGCCTGTTCGGCAATGGTTTATGTCCGTTCCAATGGGGTGGAACCCTTTTCTTCCGTGACGAGGGCGATAAAATGGGAACGCTGGCTGTTAAAATCAATGAATGCTTTCAATTAAAAACCTGCATGGTACAAGAACATAACCATCGTAAACAATTGTGTCGTGGTTACAACAAAAGACAAGTTGGAGACCCGCGCTGTACTAGTTTCTCCTAGTTTGTAGTTATTTACTCCTATCAATCAACTTGCAGCCCAGTCGGTCTCTTCGTTGACAGCGTTGCTGCCTGGAGTTGCTCGACAACTGGACTGCAAGCTGTTGGGTGCAAAGACCCATCAGTTGGGACAGGTATCCGGGTATGTATGGAGGCTTCGGCGGGTGTGGTTCGGTTGGATCGAAATTGTCGCTTCACGGTGAGAGCGACATCGCACGCGACACAATGTAGCGGAATGAAGCTGAAGCATCACAGTGTGCTAAATAATACTCGCATATCGATCGAGCTGTACGAAGAACGCTAGAACTCAATAACGAGGCAACTAGACGACGACTGCCGCGTGCGGCGAATCGATTACGCAAAACCGATGCAACTTCCTATCTCCTTGGCTTCGCCAGGTGTCCCTACTAATGACTATTTAGTAATGCCAACATGTCTCGTCGTTTTGTAGCTTGGAACCGGTTTAACTGCGCCGAGTGGCAGTGACAGGAAGTCTCGTATGCGGTATAAATTACTAGTAAGACCCCATTTCCTTCAAGGACATGTACTAAACGCAGGATTGTGGAGTGCACTACCAGTGTCTTCGTCGATGAACTCGTTTTTGCCAACGTTCTTAGTTCCCAATTTGAACTTCTCAATTGAGGACCTATTTTTTCAGCTCTGACTGGGTTTTAACTGTTTGGGCCCCTGTCTACTGAAGTGTCCTCTCACACATTCGGTGCTTATACGAATAAAACCGTGGCCAACCCAAGCTGATCCCANAGAACTACAATTCACATTTGTCAGCAGAATTTTTCCCGTTTCTCATCGTGGCCAAATAGTTCCGTGCGGGGAAAATGTCGTTGTTTTCCAACTTCCGTATTACTTTCATGATACAAAGATGCAATAACAACTGTAAAAGAACCGGTTTTGAACAGTTCTCAATGTCTGAAAGACCTGGAGGCAGTACTACCAAGGAAATACCAAGAACTAAGTAAGTAATCGACAGTCAGAAAATGTGCTGGGTTTTTAATGATATCGCGGAACACAAAAAGAAGATATTTTATCAAGTAGTATTGGGTATCAAGACGTCTCATTACAAAAATATACAATTTCACAATAAAAACAATATGAGCCCACCTAATAGCGAAGTAAATGTCGACGATATCGTGGAAGAACAAGATCGTATAGACATGAATTCGTAGGGCAACAACTGATCGATAGCACTCGGACTGGTGAAGAGGGGACCCGGTTCTGAGTGACCCATAAATTTCTGTCCTTTACGACCACCCACTGAGTAAATGAGTGGGAGTACGATTACAAAGTAGTTCATTTCCGGTAAAACAAGTAGCCTTACTGGTATTGGAAACCATTTGCATTAGTAGTTGTTGATGAGAGTACACTGGGTCGTGATCTTTATACGAGCGGAATCGATACCGCACTGGGTTCTAACCACGTGGGAATCAATCGAATCTTATCGAAGAGAGTTAATTCTCCTACTTGATTTTTTAAAGTTGTTACTGTAAGTGAGTAGACTTACTGTACAGTAATTCAGAAATTGTTATTCTGATCGTCTTCACAAGGACGACACTGCTACCGAGTACAAAAAAATATTTCCAGGGTGTGAAAATGTGGTTGGGATAGGACACTTTTGCAAGGGTGGGTGCTCGACCACAGAAAAGGAGAGGATGAGCCTATAATCGTACTTAGAAACTTTTTATAGCAAGGAAATATAGTTTTTCTTACAAAACCCTAGGAAGGGAGGAGCACAGAGGTGGTTGAGATGAACCCGTTGTGCAAAAAAATGGGAAGGAGGAAGGAATCGAACATTCGGGCGTGTTTGCATGCTTTTCCCGTTAAGTAGCATGATCACGGGCCAGGAAAGACAGCTATCCTTTTTTCTAAACGCTCTGGCGCTCAGAATCAGAGATTAGAGGTGCCTCCTTTAACCCCCCCTCCCTCCTCCTTCCCCAACTGAATTCTCAGGGAAAATATATGGCTCGCAAATCTTAGCTCAGTGGTTATTTTATAAAACGCAGCGCTGGAGTCAAAATTACTGCCTTTCCTACAGCCGCCCTTTAGACAAAGACTGCGCAGTTACTGATGGCTAACCAGTACAAATTAGGAGAAACTTCGAAAAACCAGGGTCAGGAAGTAGTTCGAAGAGTCACGACGAAATACAGGATTTGAAATTTGAAGCTGATCATGTTCTAATCATCTACCCGAATGGTAATTTATTGAGAAGAGGTAAGTGAAGTGCATCCAGTAACCAGTTTTGCCCTGCAGTGGACTCTTCCAAATGGTATGGTATTACTCAAAACTAGTAAGGAAGCTGTGCCTTTAGAAGGCCCTCAGAGGGTAGCCGTACCTCTTAGTAAACTAAAATAGTAATGACGATTGCTGTTAATCGTTTTTCAGGGTCACTATGTTGAGTCCCAGAAACAAGTATAACTAGTTAGTGTGTAGAGTAATAGGATGTGACAGTTTTCAGACCACACGTAAACTTGTTTGTAGGGCCAACGAGATTAATTTCGACGAGATCGATTTCCTATCAGTACCTTATAAATCAAAGTTGTCAGCTGACAGCACATAATCCTTTGCACTGACTGTTTTCATCCAATTACTTCTACGGTACTTAAGTACAGTTGAAAAAGTCTTTTGTGAACGGTCACATGGCGATTTCATAAAATCGGGGAACTCTACAGTGACTCTCAAGTACTCAGACCTAACAAAGGTGTATTTGTCGAACTTGGAGTTGAGATTCTACCTTTTTCTGAGATGTTTCACTCTTTTAGTTCTATTCTTCCATTTTTATTTAGGCTACATCACTTTTCATCGGGAAATTCCAAGCAACAGTGGTGTCATCAGTTTTTTTCAGTGAAATCGTAAAGAACTGATAGCTGAACTTGGGAAAGATTCCTAAGACCACAAAAATATATAGCACTTTAACTTGGAGGTGGTGTAGCGGCAAGTGGCACACTTCACAAACGCATGCTCACGGGTTCGGAACCCGGATCGGTATCCACTTGGACCAACCAGGTCTTCCATCTGTACGGGTTCGGTTAGTTGGCATCAGACTCGTTTGGGAGAGGCTCAGTATGAGAGCTCACCTAATTAATGTTATGGAAGCTAGGCGTTGAAGGACATTGCTCTCAAAACCTTACCTACACCTTTGTTACAAATCCAGAATACCAGTTGTAATTCCCGTTAATATTTTATACTATTTAACATACCCAATATCTAAAGAAGTCACTACGTTGTATGGAATCATCAGCACCAAATTACTTGTAATCGTATAACAGTATGCCGTTTATTCGAGCCCTATTACCGTTCACACATGTCGCACTAGCCACACGCCCTGCTAACTAGGTATATAGCCGATACCGATAACCGGCATCGATTCACAATTGAGTTTCTACTCCAACACAAAATGTTGAATATCTACTGTTGCGCAACCACCTCTACTATATTGTGGTGCTCCGTATATTCCGCGGGTTTGCTTTTCCAAGTCAACGTTGAAAATTCCAGAAAACTTTCTAATGGAGAATGTTTTCGAGGATGTTCCTCGGTGAAAGAGCACTCGTTCTCAAGAAATTGTGTAACATGGTTTTCAAATATATAGTGAACTAGAAACTTCTCTTTAAAAAGTATACAGGAATAATAAACAGAGTAATTTGGAAAATCTGTCGGGTTGGATAGCATGAATAGGATTTCGCTTCTGCACAAACCTGGTTCTTTTACACATCATATTCCCTTCTAACAACTATGAAATGGTATTGAAGAACTGCATCCGTTGTTTTACACCGAAAATTCCACCATCGTGGCGAGATGTATAAACGTCGACTTCAGTTTTTGCCCTCTCGAGCTGCTACTCCTTGCCCCTACAGAAAGTCAAGGATGAAACCTTCTCGAAAAAGGTGTGCTTCAACCAAGCCAGCGATACTACTCCTAGCGAAAAGCTGTCGACATTTTTGAGTGGACTGAGCTCCTGCTCTTGCCGTAATTTTTTTTTCTCAAATCTCATACAGGGTGCTTAAAGGCACAGTTCGCGATAATTCAATGGGCGGGTGTGTCAATGACGCGTCCACCTCTAATTCGATGTCACGTCAGACAGTCTGACATGACATCGAATTAGAGGCGGACACGTCATTGACATTCCCGCCCCGTTGAATTATCGCGAACTGTGCCTTTAAGCATGCAGTCCTTGCAGGACCTTTGCAACTATTCAGGTGTTGTTAGTGGGGTGAGTGTCTGTCAAACAAGGATTCCTCTCCATTGGATTCTGAAAGCGATACCGTTGGCAGAGTATGTGAGTACGTTCAGACGCCTCGAATACTAACCTTAGGCTCCCTCTTCCTGATACCAACAAAAAAAGCGGTGAGCTGGATCGGCCCATAGCTGTGTTGACCCTTTTTTGATTAGAATCTCCTTCATAATGAAAGTGCAGTGATTCTCAAGGTCATCTGGCTGCCACAAAGAAATACATAGCGGGCGAATGAACCAAAAATGCCGGGCTTCACCTACTTACTGTGCTGTCAGAGTAGGAAGGAAGGGTCTAAAAAGGTGTGGTGTAAAAGTCTTTTCACAGTTTTGGCCTCTCTCTTCGCTAGGAAAACGCTCATAGATTTTTTTCCACTGAATTTGTCCATTCTTTATGTTTTCGTTGTGAATCGTTCCACCAGATGAATTTTTTTAATGTGTGTAACAACGACTGGTTTAAGCAAAGGTACGACTGAAGAGAAGATTCAGTCAGTGAAACAGGAAAATAATAAACTCTACGAGAAATAACCCCATTTCCATGAACGTTCAATTTTAGTGGTTTGCGAATTTCAATTTTTTTCTGATACCTGTGTCGGGGGAAGACATTCAGTTGAACTAGTTTCTTGTAATCGATTCGGACGAGTTGCCTCGTTACTGCAGCTTCTGAGTTCTCCATGAGTCCGGTATCCTCTCTCCGAGCACCGCGTCGCGCGCGCTTGCCGCACCCGCCGCGCACCGCAGAAATGTCCTGAAAGATGAGAGCGCTAACTGCGGGTTTGGGAGTCCTCTAATCACTTACATTTGCTGGCCACTTTCTTCAATCCCAATGAGAACATGAAAACAAAAGAAAGAGAAAAAAACAATCAAGACTTATCAAAAAAGGAAAGCAGTCAACGTAAAATATGCTGCCCTATCGATTGGTCTGTCGAGTACGGTAATTGCAGTTTGAAGGCGCGAGACAACTAAAAAAATTGCGGCATACCGCAACACGAACGTGGAAGAACGGGAGCATTTCCGTCACCCTCGCCTCTGAACCCAACAGAGACCAAGAACCACCTCAGAAAGAATTCGTAGGTGCATTATTGCCCTACTTGTCCGTGAAACGGCCGCATGTGACTACGCGAGCATCGACCTCACATAGGAGTGGGACGTTACACTAACTGTACGTTCATGAGGTAGATATACTGAACAACGCGAGCGAATTGGTGATCTGCGGACTCACTCATGTATCACCTTGTGTTTGCTCGGTATACAACGCAGGTTTGCTTCTCTATTATAGCGCTTCGAAATTGTAAAAGACTCCTCTAAAGCCTACTAAATAGTTTAAGGTAAAGGCAATGACAGAGGAGCATTTCACTCATACACTATATGAGATGGGTCTCGAATAAGAAGAAGTAGTAACCAGAAAAACTGAAAATAGGAAATTGCTACGTATGCTGTTCCTTACCTTTCAAAGTGAACTAGAATATAATATTCAGCTATAGATACTTGAAAACCACGTTTTTGCGCTTGTTCAGACACCTGACTGCCCAAAGGAGGACAGGGACGTTCTTCTGCTTCATACGGTAGGAGAAGAGAAGATGGTAGCCCGTATGGTTTGAGCTTTTATTAGAACTTTATGGAAGGTTGCCACACATTTCAATTTCTTTTTATCGATATATGGATGATTCCATCTGTTCGGAAAGCAAATTGGAGAAACTCAGAGTCAGCCTGGTCATTTTCACGTCTCCAGGGACCTAGTTCTTGAGCGCAGGGCCCTCTCCATTCAACTGTGCACATCCGATTCAAAAACTCCTGTGGTGGCAGAGTAAATCATTCGCAGAAAGACAGTAAGGCCCAGTTTACGTGGCTCTCTATCAACGAGAAGAACGGCTGCAGAGTGCCGTCAGCTCGCCGGGGTGGTCCTGTATTATTTTGGTCAAGCTACTTTGATATTGGCGCGAGGATGTACACGACTTGAAAAAATGTCGGCAAGCGGAAATCTATCTAAGAAAGGTGAAAACGAAAAAGAAAGAGAAAAAAGAATCAAAACCAATCGGAAAAGGAAAACTGTCACCGAAAAATATCTCGTTCTATCGATTGGCGGGGAGGCGGGCTGAATACGGTAATTGCAGTTTGGGGCCGCGAGACAACTAAAAAAGATTTGCCGCATGCCGCAAAGCGAGCGTAGGAATCGGGAGTTCCGTTACCCTCGGCTTCAGCAGCGGAGTGGTCGTTTTCGAACTCGTAAAGATCACGTGTCGAATATGGGGAGACAATTCGAATCTACAGGGTAATAATAATAAGCAAGAAAGAAAGAGCCGGATATTTTATTCACATTCAAGTGATTAATTTCTTCCTGTGACGGCGACATAGAAGGTTTTAGAACTTTACAGAAAAAAGTGGACCGTCGCAAAAGTTTGGGCAGATACTTTCCGAGGTTCGAGTAACAGGTTCGCCTTCGTTTCGACACCTAGATTGTTGCCAAAATGGCAATATACTTGCAGGTATCTTACGAGATACATCCGTAGAGTGAAGAGGCGGGCCCCTAGAAGTTTATATCCACGACTACCCCTAATATCCTACAAGTACTCTAGAAAATGTATGTAGAGACCAAATAATGTGCCCTTTATGGAAGCACGCCTTTCCTGGTCCAGAGTTTTTGCCAGACAGAAAAAAGACATCCCATCACCGCAGAACGGGAACACATTCTCCTGAGAGGGTCTCGGATAAGACATGCGCTCGTCCACGTACGTCGTATAGCCTACTCCATTATTTAAGC
>UZAF01021985.1:0-11080 GCA_900617895.1 Haemonchus placei
AAAAAAAAATACAGAGCACCAAAAATGGTACCTATTCCATGAACCGGTACAACAGTAACTTTATACATATGATGACCGTAAACACCGTGGAATGATATTTGAAAGTTAATTACACCAAAAAGGGAATGAAATCCGGAATTAATTACATCGGACTGATTTCAACAAGTGCATGACGTTCAACACAAGAAGTAAGGAAGGCAATAGAGTTATTGCATACTGGAAAAGTGTTCACCCCTCCCAGCCCATACCATTTCATCAATTTGTTGTATCTTCAAGTCCTTAATGATAGAACGTGCAAGGCATAAGAATACAGGGACCCGAATGTTGCCGAAAGTTCTGAGTAACTCACGTCGACTTTTCAATACCATATACATCAATACACCAACATATATAACGATCTAATGTTCCTCGGATTAATCATGACATCTACTAACTAACAAAACGGTAAGCGAACATCTTAGGAAGATATGATTAAGAGTGAACTGCAATATCTGGATCAGAATCATTACATCGAAGGTGGCGACTAGTGCATGAAGAGCCTGAATTCAGCTGCGTAGTTGACTAGAAAACCGCTAGGTTGGCAAACTTGGCAGCTAGTACTCCATGAGCACAGTAACTAACACAAAACTGAATTGTTGTTTACAAAATAGGCGCCCCAGAAATATGGCTGCCAAGTATATAAATTATCAAAAACGTTTTACAGTAAATACATAAAATGATATTGCTCTTTCAGGGTCGCCTTCCACCACAGCACCAGCGGCCACCTTTGATAGCCGATATACGGTGATTGCAAAAGTCAACCAACCAATTACTGCTTGATACGCACGAGAATACATAAAGACACCGTGCAGTAGGCGCTTTGGCAGAACACAATTGACCTTGTTTAAAATGCGGAGCTGAAGAAATCGAAAATGAACCTAGCATTCACTCTCATTGACAACACGTTCATCTAAAGAGGAATTCAGCACGACTGTAGCGAAGCCCGCCATAACGGGATCTACGGCATCAGGCTCTTTTGGGAGCGGCCAGTCGGAGCTCTGAAAATGGTGATTTACTTCCTTTAAACTATATGGATTAACAGAAGTTTATCGTTTCGTTTTGTGAACAGCTGACAGTCGAAGCATTTTCTAGGCCATGTATTTCCAGAAGAGCGCTGCTAGGGGCAAAGTGCCAGCTTGAACAAGTCGCGAACTCGTACCTCCTTTTTTAGTAGATCAGTCAGACTTTAACCCTGTTCCACCCATAATTATATCAATGATCCGTATAGAATCCAGCTTTCTTTGCATAACAAAGAGAGGTCACAGAAACAGAACTGTTACCGGGAAAATAGTAGAAAGACTAAAACAAAAAACTTTGAACAGGAGAACCGCAGAGAGAAACCAAACATATTCACATATAAATATGCACTGACAAAATTCGTCCACCGCTTATCCATTAAATAGATAAACTTTTGAACATCCTACATTAAGAAAAATTGAAATGAAGGGTTTCTAGTCTCTACCACGATCAAACTCGATATGTTCTATTAACTAATATAAGACCGCCACCTTTTATACACGCCACAAACGCATCAAAAAAAGGGATGGATGTCAGGAAATCGCATCAGAACCTTAATAAGAACCACGAAAGAGTTACACCCTATCTGAAAAAGACAAGAGAAATGCGCCGAGGTAAAATATCACTAATAGTTCCTATATTTAAAAAAAGAAGCAAAACGGAATGCACTCTGCATTTTCAAGGTATTGCTAAGTACCTTGCAGAAGACACACCTGTTCCTTCTCAACACCAGGCCAGTCACTAAAACTGTCTGAAGAAACGCCAGGTGCCGTCTTCAGTGTTGAAAAATCAGCCCATTCCTCATCATTTACGACCTTTCTTGGCGTGCTGTTGTCTTGTGGAAAACAAGACCAACCTTCGGAACCTTAAGGACGGCCACATTGAATAAAGCCTTCGCATGAAATCAGAACTTGAGAACAAATTCTACTCTATTAACTTAAAACCTTTTGAGGTATGAAACAACCTCAAATTTAACAGCCCTTCCGGCGCTGTCTTCGCAATTTCTACTGAATCTCTACACAGCTTTTACTTTGCTCTCTTTAATGCCTTATGGCTATCAATATTTAGAAGAATTCTGAGAAAAACTTCATACTCAAGCAAAACAAACCAAAAAAACGCATCTTACTTCTTTGCTGACGAAGCTCTTGGCCTTTTTAAAAGCCTACCTGCTTCTTTGAAAGTGTGCCACGAAATCCGCATTACCTGAAGAAGAGGGCGAGTGGGTCACAAGTCATTTGTAACGGTGAATCAGGAGAGACTCTGTCAATGGTTGCAGGGCACGCCAAAGCGATGAGAAGTCAGAAGAGTTCGCAACATGTATCCATACAAACCACAAGCACCAAGAAAATTCTGAAGGCGACTCATAGCGAGAGCATTATAAGGGCCAAGACTTACAATGCATCTTTGTTGGGATGTATGGGAAGGGTTCAGTAATTATATTAAAACCCATAACAAGGGATACATGGGCTAACAGTGTGATAGTGAGTTCAAAGTGTAATCAGTTTAGTAGAAACGATAGACTTAAACAGCTCTCTATCGATCATCTAACCAACTTCTCGCCTTTGAGAGTGATACTGTTAGAGGTAGAATGCAGGACCACCTCATGGGCCCGTTTCACGCCGTACGTTTTGATAAGCATTTGCACTTGCAGCGTTTTTATAAGTAAATAAGGGAGCCATTTCAGACTGTAAGGCGAGAAGTGACTATGAGTTTTCGAATGTTCTCTGAACTCTGTTGGATTAGACTAGCCAATAGGAACCATTAGATTGCTAGGTTGTCTTAATTGAATACTGGCAGTCACTTCAGATGAGCTCTTAGTCCCAGCACTGAGACGTTCTTGACAACGAGAAAACGCAGGACCCACACGACAATCGTGAAAAAAACCTCATGTCGCTAATGCATGACGGGCGCAATATTCCCCTCGAAGATCCATGCCACGTTCCGGAACAACTTAAAGCAAGACACGGTAGGTCTAGTCAAGTAGAGAGATTATAGGGGCGAAGCCTAACCGTAAAAGGCGGCCTGATAATTAAGGCTTCAGAGAGCGAGGTTCAAACAAAGAATGAACCGGTTCACAATGGAATGGATATCGGCTAAAATAACTTGGGCTACGCTACGATAGCAGGTTGATGCTGAGTACGTGCGCTAGCGGTACTGCGGCTGCTTGTGCTTCATCAAATTTTCTACTCGAGCTGTCCAAATACCTTACCGGGCATGAAATTGAAAATGCAGTTTGAACGAAACTTCCACTCTTTTCCATGGTTTATATGAATGGGACAAGTAATTTGAAAGTGAAAAGGGTACCAGAGGTATCGAGTTGCTCCCCACTCTCGACGAGCTTTAGAACAATATAATAACTAGACGTGACTGTTCAAACTGTACGTGAGAATTCAACAAACATCTGGGGATTTATGTTTCGGCGGTAGCGCCTTCCTCCACACCCGAGAATGATGGATACGGTGTCAGAGCTACACTACTAGACAGCTAATTACACCGTTCGAAATCATCTAGCTCATTACTACTAACCACTTGAAGCATAAGAGACTGTATTTTTCTGCTCTGATCCGCTAATGCAATGAATTCACAAATTGGTTTTTTTTATCTTATTTGGAGAATGGGTCCTTAAGTAATTGACAGAAACAATCCACTGAGGTTCATTTTCAACAATCTGAATCCAGTAAGCCTTGAGGGTCTCGCATGGATACATAAGAATTTTGGCACCAATTTTGTACAGAGACCACAAATGATCTCCGCTTCGGATAGAGCTTAGCTGCAGCAATATATAGATGTTCCGCGCGACCATGCTCTGCCATCAAAATGCTTACTGAACTGCACATAAAATGACTAGGCTTTCCCTCATATCACATTCCTGAGAGAAGTTTTTATAGATATTCCCGGTGCAGGTTGGGCGAGCTACTCGGTGCTGCAAAAAAGGTATAAAAAAANAAAAAAAGCAGTTAAACAGAACTACACTCTTCGAATTCAACTTTTTCCAATGCAACATAAATTTGAATCCACCTTATCAAACATCATGTTTTGAGGCAGCCTGGTTTTATATCACTTGATGCTATGCCACGATTTCACTTAGGAATTGAACATCACCAAAATCAATAGCAGCGGTAGGGACAATACTCACTGCTGGAGGAGGGTGCCTGGTCCCATTGAACGGGAAAATCAGAACTTTCTTCGGCTTTCGTTCCACTACTCATTCCGGGCCAATCGTCAGCTGTGCTTTCGTTTGACCTTCTCATTGCTGCCCAATCATCATCCGAGGTCGCTTGACGCGCTAAAACGTATGCACATCTTTCTAAGCTGATTTAGGCTCATACATTTGTTTCTATCGGATGCCTAGAGCAAGTAACAGTTGAAGAAGTATTGGAGCTTCACCAAACAGGACATAAATACAACAAATAAGTGAATAAAGCATCACAGCATTCTGCATCTATTTTAATATAAGTATTTCACCAAATAAACTTTCTATCAACATGATTTACCTTTATCTTGTAGAGGCCAGTCATCTAGCAGTGGCGACTTTTTCATGCCGCACATGGCCTCGAAGTCGCTTTCGTCCACGTCATTTTCTTCCATATTCATATCTACCTTACACACACGAAGATTATGCACTACGAACCTGAAACACGCTATGGATAGAAAACTCGTAATCCGTCACAGCGACTGCATTGGCTGCTTTCTTACTTCGACGTGCGTGCCGGCACGCAGGTGGAAACGCATGTACAATCTTGCATGCGGCGTGCGAGCGACTATGCGACGGCGGTGCTAGAGAGGTGTTGACAACATTGGGCGCCGATGGACCACGTGCCACTGCTGTCACACACTTGAATAGCGCCGCCGTCGCATAGCCGCTCGCACGCTGCACGCAAGACTGTACCTGCGTTTCCACCGTGTGTCGGCACGCACGTCGAATTATGAAAGCGGCCATTCTGATAAGACAGGGACTGCCTTGTGAAGAATCCTTACCCTTTTGTCTCCGAGCTCACTTGCAGTTCACCTAGTGCAGTGTCGAAAACATCCGTCATCGGCACACTAACCGTCTGGGTCTTAAATTCGTACAGAACATGTTGCTGAGGACCAACAATTTGCCGCTCGAATTCATCCAGAGCCTCATCTTAAAAGGAATTGACAATGGTAACAATAGCCGTGAAAAATTCATAGACGAATCACTCAGCAGTACTATGGCATTATCACACTACTGAGCATATCCTACCTATAGTGTCATGCTGATTCATCGGACGAACATTAGCTACTTCAGGATCTGGCAGATTCCAGCTTAGCCATTCATCAACCTTAGCTACGATTTCTTGCCAAAAGGGAAACTCCTAGAAAATCGACGGTATATTGGCAAATCTAGTATCGACAGCATTTCTCATACCTCTATAAATTTCTGTACAGCTCGTGCGTTAGAGGAAGTTTTCATTGCCTGTTCAACAGCCAATGCCAAGTGGATATGATGTGAGCGGAGTGAAAACAAGTCTATCTTTTTTAAAACACATCTTGGGTTTATACCAGAACGTATGATTTCCGGAAGACTTAATCCCTGAAACAATTAGTGGAGGTGAATGAACTTGAAAGTAAATTAAAAAGTATTTTGGGTGAATTACAAGCAAGAACACACATATGTATAAGATGACTGTTGCACGAAACACACAGCGAAAACGTTTCGCGAATTATTTTTGATTGAAAGATATTTTCACAGCTTTTCTAAACATTTTCCGAACAATGCATCAAAATTCTCGGAGTCAGAACAAATCCAGTGGATTTTCACCTACCCAAAAGAACACAAAGGAGTAAATAAGAAAAAGAATCGCAAAGGATTCATAAATAGTGGAACTTATTTTCGAGATACTTCCGTTAAAAAAAACATCTGCGAACATCGAATTACAAATATACCTTGAACAAGTAAGCAATAGCAGGAGATTCATTTTGAGTAGAAGAGAAGAGGATGAAAGAAACTATTCGCTGCAGAAAGCCATGAAAAATTGAACAACGAGGATGACTCCAAACTAGAGAGAAAAGCTGAAATTCGGAATATTACTGTTCAAAAATCTTTGTTAAAGTTCGAACATGAAGTAGTGTACCTTTCGCATGTCACTTTTCTCAAAGTGTTCCACCAGAGTTTCATGGGTTTCCAAGTGATTCGTATCACACAGTTCTATTATTAGGCGAAGAATATATGACCAAATTTCGCCTTCACCATCGGAGTTGAACTGAAAGACGTGAAAATAAATAAATCATTGCGAATGGCACAATACAAGAATACTAACCAACAAACCGACCTCAAGGTCTTCAATTATCAGTTTAATCATTTCCGAAGCTCTAGCAGATGCAAGTTTTTCGACGGTTCTCTCAGAATCAGGACACCATAGCTTCAAAAGTACCTTTCATCACAACCATGAAGATTCCGTAAAAGAAAAATTATATACCCTTTCAGCTCCTTCCTTGGCAATTTCACTTGCTACACCATCCATGCCCGCCGAAGGATTTCCTCCTACCCAAGGAATCTCTGCGTTAAACTCCTTATATAAAGTGTGGCTTGGCCGGAATAGGATGTGATTTGTATTCAGTAGGGTTATGAGCATCTCGCATATATTCCGCGTGACAGACGTTGATATAATGCCATTTTCGTCGCGCTAAATAAGAATCTATTTTTTGACAACACTATTGACTGACAGATTAAAGAAATGATATGGTAAATCAAACTTGAATAAAACTAAATGCCATCAAAGGATTTAAAAAAAATACCGCGAGCATTTTGTCTAAGAATTCTTGGACAAGGCTCTCCGACTGCAGTTCATCGTTCAGAACGTCGCTTTTGATATCGAGAGCATACATTTGATCCCTCGTATTCCTTGAAAAAGAGAATCATCAGTAAAGTTCAACGCTTGAATAAACTTTCTTGGAAAGTGCGTAATCCGGAAAAAAAAGTTGTGTACTATAGGGAAAAAGCACGGTTAAAGTGCAAGTGATTACCTAACAAGATTTGTAAATAATTCCATAACATTTTCGTGTACACATACAGGTAGGTCTGGTGCAAGTTGTTCCACGAGTTTTCTACATAGTCCGCTATCAACATACCACTAAAATTATAAAAAAATGAAAATTAATAAACAATTATTAGCAGAGTGCATCTGCATGAGTGTTTAAAAAGAATCTCCAACTATTATAATTAACCTCATCAAGGTTGTCGCGAACGGGATGGGTCTTCTCCGTTAAGGGCGCTGATGTTTCGCCTAGCCACGCATTACAAGGCGGTCCTACCTGAAACCCCCCAATCGCGGAGAGAGCGGGAAGCTGTGTGCTGTAGGTGCATTGTTATCAGGTGGTGTGGCATCCAGTGCCTTCTCCCCTTCCTTACCTGCGAGCATACCACTTCTGCCTCCCTGTGCGTGCGAATATATGTGCATATATAGATGTCTTGGAATAAGCTACTAACTATTGTCAATGCGAGTAATGGTAGAAAACACGATGTAAAAGCATTGGCCCGTTGTCACGGCTATTGCTACAAAACACGAACATAAAGGTTATTATGTTTATCTTCATACAACAGTAAATACGAGTTATACCTACGGGTCAAGCTCCTACCTCATTAGGGGTCGTCGGCACTCTCTGCCCTCGGGGAAGGAGAGCGATGCGGTGTCCGCAGACGTGTGTCATGCACGGACCGCTCCTCTCCGCAGCCCCGAGTTCCTTCGCTGACCCGAGGCTCCATGGTGCTCCCAATACTCCCGAGCTGCTGATGACCTCAGCCGTCCGGCGACGGCTGGCAGCTCATACTTTCCATCCTTCTGCTCGCACCCTGGAGCCTCTTTTATCTCCTCTCCTTTGGTAGTGCGATCTCTCGAATGCTTCCGATCCCTTCAGAGTCGAGGTTATACGATGACGATGGTAATGCGAGAATACGAGATACGAAATAGAAAAGCAACCGCTCGGCGCGTTAACATGACACAGAATGGCAAGGTGTTGAGTGCACACTAGGCGCCACGCCCAATGCCACGTGGCAATCGATGACGACGACGCAATCGATGGTGACGGTGCTGCGCGTCGGATAGTATGTGCACGGTATGGTGACAGCCCGGATGTAATTAAGTCGTGGGCTTCACGAGAAAGGTCACTCGCATTGCATTACACCTTGCCAATCTAATGATAGATCAGATTTTTCGAAAAAAAGATCACAGAGAATCTTAATCTTAGCTGGTGGTAACTCTGGATGGGTTGTCACATGCTTACAGAAATACCAAACAAGTGTAGGACATACGTGTATAAGAGTAAATGTCATACTGAAGAACGAATGAAGAGATTTCGGAGTTTAGCTGATTAGAAACAGAACATATATATAAATATATGAATGCCCAGCACGTCAATGCTACATGCGAATGTATTTCTTTACCAACCAACATTCTATATTGTTAGCATGAGTAGTGTTCGTGTAGCCCAGTCTTATACTTGAACACTCACCTTCTTGATCTTCAAAAAATCTTCAGCAACTTGAGGTATCCAAACAATATTCTGCAACAGCTCAGCAACAGCGCCCATGCGTAAATGGGCTGCACATTGAGATATGAAATCACACGATGAGAGTATTTCCAAAGCCTTAAAACTAAAACATATCGGAGGACTAGACAAACACCTTAATGATTAGACCTGACCTTGTCTACAGAACGATACAAACACCTTAATGATTAGACCTGACCTTGTCTACAGAACGATGAAACAGGTGCTGAACAATTCTCATGTAGAACCCGCACAACAAGTGATTCGGTGGCGGTTTGACATCGAAAAACTCCCTAACAGCTTTCAAAGCATCTTCACACTTGAAAACATAAACGGTAATATTATGTTATGATCCGCCTGATTCAAATGTAATAGCTTGCTTACTTCAAGAAAAGCATTAGTGATTTCATTATTGTTGCGCACTGTAAGAATTTCCGCGCAAGCATTAGGAAGTCTGAAAAGACATGGTTGTATCATAGAAAAAAAAACTCAACTATTTAGAAACCACGTAGCAAACTTATTGTATCAGTTACAGGACCCTTGTAGAAACAACTATCTCATACTATCATTTGGAAAAATCTATTCCAGAGGCCTTTCTGATGTTTCAAGCTTCTCGCTCCCGTTACACAAATCTCCTCATTCCACTCAAAAGACAATTTTCTAGTTACATTAATTGCTAGTATTACTATTTCTACCACCCCACGTTCAGTCATGAAGAGTGTAAATACGCACAAACTCACTTATAATGGCTCTTAATCGGCTGCGACACATCAATGTTGGGTCGGAGAGCAATGTTGGCAAGACAAGTGAGCACATCAACACGACAAAAACTAAAATATGCGGAGTGTATGTAAAGTTCTCCACGCCTTCCACTTCGAAAAACCTCCAGTTTCTCCGACTTAAAATCAAGCAGCTTAATTTTAGCAGGCGAAAGCCATTAACGGAGGGCACTAGAAGTTTTTAAACACGGATTTGAACAGTATCTATTCACGCTTATCAGCAATTACCAAGAAATGGTTAAGAATGGCCTTTGAGTCACTTATCCGACCTACCGGACGCGGATTTTCAAATGATATTTTTGGATTCGTCCAACAAACTATCAGCGATGAGGTAGAAAATTGAGGAAGTATTCCTCAAAATCAAGTGAGAAAACAACCTCCCACCACCCTCCCACCCCAAAAAACATGCTGCTTTGAGAGTTTGAGGTTGAGCGATCATGTTAAGGACGCTGCCTAAACTATAAAAGGATGAGCACTCTCGAATAGGGTGTGATAGAGCCGCCTACAGCTGAGATTGTTGACGCTGAAAGTACACCTCTCCCCGTGGACTTTTGAATCACAACGAAGTGAAATCGTAGAATCCGAGGCTGCGTGATCATTGGAGGCTCTTCTTTGTTCACCTAGTTCCATAGATGTAAACTTTACTTACAAAATGAAACAGTAACTTGAAAAATAGCAGACTAAAAACTTCTAATAATCCAAGGCATAAGATGAGCCCGATGAATCAGGATTAATTCAAAAAAAAAACCACAAAAGAACCCACTTTCAGGTTTCTTTTATGCTATTAAAACAAAACTAATACGCGAAAATAGAAACATAGTTTGTGGCACTAGATAAAAAAATACTTTTGATAGCACTGATCTCGCATTTTCGTAAACTGCTGTTGCTATTATTACTCTGCGAGTAATTACTGTTGCGAACCCCAGGAAGTAAAGAGTAAGTAGCCCAATCGCTGAGCTTCAAACAAATATGGGGTACTTAAAAAAACGCGAAATATAAAAAATATGTGTCTGAAAGTATGTATGAAAACTGATGGCAATTCAGAACATAAAACTCACTACTCGATTAACTTCTTGTTTCCTCCCCATAATTCCTGCAACGTATAGGGGAGTTCCAAAATACCAGTCAGGTTATTAGCACTGATGTAGGAATCGATTGTTTCCTCTTTAGTTTCACCAAGCTTCTTTTCCTCTTCCCAAAACATCTATGTCATAAAGAAGGATTAGCTACTTATCGATTCTTTATCTAGCCACCACATTTTCTGATGGCAAAGACTTGCTAACATTACAAGTGGCTACTATAACATCATACAATCAATCAAATGCTATAACTTACAAGAAAAAGGTTCGCTGCTTGGTAATGAAGTTGAAACAAGGCAACAAATCGTAACAGATAATAGAAAAGAAACTTAGGAGTTGAAAGGAATCTAACTGGACTTATACCGTCCAAAAAAAGCGTGAGTTCAAAGCATCTAAAAAACATCATGGCAATTATGCTACCTAGAACAACCGTGACAACACAAATCAATATCTACGAGTTACTCCACAATGCCTAACAAGCAACACATAAGAAAAGTTAGCTAATACAAAAAAGCATCCACTAAACCGCAACCATGACCCGTCCGGGCTGTAATCATTCGCAGGAACGAGTCCCGCCTGCGTGATGCATGGACAAATCGCAGCGATTTCAAAATTCGCGCACAAAGCGGCGCAGTACCCTTTGAAGGGTAAGCTCCC
>UZAF01021986.1:0-11077 GCA_900617895.1 Haemonchus placei
CACTTTTTGGCTCCAAGTCATCCTTACTTAATGTTCTCCTTAATTTCAGCACGGCTATGAGTAATTTCGGCATGATTTATGAAGTGGGATCTGGTCCATGTATGTTCGACGATGACTGCAGCACGTTCCCCGGTTCCACGTGTAACCAGAATAATGGGCTGTGTGTCAAAAATCCGAACACTTCGCTTTGCCCTCCCGGTGTGTACCCGAATGTGTAGCTGCAACACGTAAAACAATCCAGGTCGAGCAAATACAACTGCGGCTACTTCTATTGCTTCATACAACCATTTCAATGAGAATAAACAGTGCATGTTAGAAGATGCGTGTTACTGTGATGAATTCTTTTGTTTTTTCCTTCAAAAACAGTAGTGAATCTATCGCATGGCATGCGCAGCGGAGGTAGTGATGCAGTGCCAAAAACGTTTGAAAGCGCTCGTTTTAATCAAAGGGCTGTGGGAACATTCCAGAAATATAGGATACAGGGCAGGAAAGCTTCGACACTAACGTCGACTAATGCTTTTCTCCTCTGCATAACTAACACCAGGGATTTCACACCTTCTAGAAAATTTGTAAAGTACAAACAGAGAGCTGTCTTAAAGCGTTGAGATTTGGAGTACCCCTATCTTCCATCCTGTCACATCTCTAAACTTCATTCAGCGAATTTTTGGATGTTCGCAGGAAACATTGCGGAGTTGGAGTGAGAAAGTCTTTTGACCAGCTTTGCCAGAATTTATTCAGGGTTGCAAAGGTGTGATGCCGAATATGAGATGGTTTTCCCGGGTATCTTTCAGTGGTGACCATTATTCGAGTTTTTTCGGTGGTGGTCTGCATAGTGAGGCAGACGGTCGACGCGGATCAGAGGAATTTGGTGAGATTTCCGGTGATGTATGTGAATAGTCGTATGTTTCTCATGTCGTCTATACGGGAACCGTTAGAGGGACGAGGTGAACTTTCTCCCTAACCCCGCTCCCGTTGTGAGAAATTTTTCTGTTTCAAACTACTTTTGTTTTACCTTCACGTTACCTGTTTTACCTTAGGTTGCTTGCTTATGGTTCTTTTTTTTTCTTTGCAAAAACGTCGATTGAAACGTACTGGCACATTTCTTATCATAGAAAGGGCAGTTTTTTTCCAAGGAGCATTCCAGGCCGATGGACCGTGGAACTCCCTTTGTCGGGAGTGCATTATTGGTTTTCGTAACGACATATTGAGTGTTTGGGAAGGGACTGCACGTCTACTCGGTCGGTGAGGGAATACTCGCATTGTATTACCATCCCCAGCGTTCCTGTGAGGGATGCCTGTAAAGCTTTGTGTGTCTGTTTGTATGTCGGTATGTGTGCCTGTCCGCAAAAAGTCACGTAGGTGCGATGAGGATTGTGAAGTGTCACGTGTGCTCATACTAACAAGGGTGAGAAATATGTTATGGAATAGGAAGCCTACTTATACTTTCTATATTGATCTCCCTAAATAACATTAATACGGCGCGGAATATCTGAATCCTGTTTTTGGGTAAGGCTGTAGATCAACGTTTGTCAACATGTGGTGCACGCTTTAGCGTGCGCAGCCCAACCGGCAGTGGTATAAGTCAGGTAAAGCTGGCCTCGCAACTCTGCTCCTACAATCGTCTAGCGGATTTAGAAGGTGGTCTTTGAATTACTGTTTGAAACCACTCACGGCGGCAACATCTCATCTTAAATGAGCACCGCAACCTGGTATACGACCCTTTTAATTTGGCAAAGTTCGATACAAAGATAGCGGAAATGGGGAAAGTACCGTTGAAATGTGGATACAAAAAGGAAGTCGTGTCTTATTTGGGTGTCTGTATGGAATGAAATTTGCTTCAAGTTTTCATCCGAAGGTAATTCCAATAACATTTGTAAATTGATGATATGATCGTAGAGATACATGTTCACGTTACACGTTACATGTTCAGTATAGGCATTACCATTAATCATTCCCTGCCTTCTTCAACCCTTGATTGCACTACATTGAGCAGTATAAGTTCACGCGTTCGAATGAAATTTTTTCTCATGTGGAGACAGTGGCATGATTATTGATAAGGCGGAATGAGCCATCTTCTACTCTGTTCTTATTATGGTCCTTTTGTGTGTTTACTACATACCTCTACACAAAAGCTGATTCTAATCCGTTGCTCTTTACTTTTTAATATATATTCCTTTCCTTAACACATTAGAGATCATTGATAGATTACTGTTTTGTGCCGTGATTCAGCTCACATGTTACGGAAGAAGAATTGCATGCTTCATTCCAATCACCGAAAAGCTACAGAACACCTGAAAACTTAACCTCGTTCAGTCTTCAAGACCACATCGTTGTCTTAACCCTTTGACGACAACGCCGTTTTCGACGTGACGCGCCTATGGGACCATGCTCCCTTCGTTTCGTGCGCGACTGGCACCCACCGGTGGGTGCCATGGTCCCAGGAGAAACTCCCTTTTCTGAATTGATAGTTTTAGTTAGCAATATATCGCTTGAAATGAAAGTATTCAGACCCCATTTCATTCACTATAACTATGTGAGGCTTGAAAATGGAGTTTGGGCTTGGAAGCAATGTAGGACAAAATTCTGAAAATAATGTTTGTAGCAGAAATTCGTATCAAATTCAGGGCCCTTAAATATCAAATTATGCTTTGCATCTGCCATGTTGAGACGACGGGACGGTCACATGACTGCAAATCGATCCGCACAGACCGTTGAAAAGTATAACCCAAGCCTAATTCGACGTAGTGACTCTAAAAGGCTGAAGAAGTCAGTAAGTGACCACTCCTGAACATCATGATGGACGACTTCGCAAGGCAATATGACTCCTCAGATAATAGTTTGGCGAGGAAGATGAGACTTGCTGAATGATGACTCTGTTCAACCTGTGGTTGTACCAGTTCAGTATGATTCATCCGAGGATGACGAGCATGAAGATGATTGTGAAGAAGATGATGAACAACCTTGGGATGAAGTCGCTATTCCCTATGACCGATTCGTTTTCACTGGAGAAATTGGACCAGATAACTCTGTTCAGAATTGTACGAGGCCTATCGTTGCTACCAGCTCTTCCTAACAAATGAATTGTTAGATCCCATGGAACGAATAGATATGCAAAAGAGAAAATAATGTTTAGGAATAAAGACTGGAGCGATACATCTGTCGAGGAAGTGAAACGATTTTTGGGCATCTGTCTCTACGTGGGAATTGTCAAGCTGCCGAGCATGAGTGATTACTGGTCTACGAAGCTTCCGGATGTTCTGTGGCGACTAAAGTCATGGCTAGAAATCGTTTTGAAGCCCTGCCAATGCTTACACTTCGTAGACAACGAGAATGCCGACAAGGAAAGTAGACTCTATAAAATTCAACCGGTTTTGGACTTACTCAACACTTCCTTCCAACGAATGCACAAACCAGAAAAGGAAATTTGCATTGATATAACAATGGTACCATTCAAAGGGCGGATCGTATTCAAGCAGTTCAACGAATAAGAGCCACAAGTGCGGTGTCAAACTATTCAAGCTCTGCTGCAAAGATGCATACACATTGAATGTGAAGGTTTATGCAGGCAGGGACTCCACAAGGACAGGAAGTGTAGCTGACGCAGTGGTTATGGAGGTCATGGAAGGTTATTTGGACCAAGGAAGAGATCTGTGCACTAATAACTGGTATATAAGCCTGTCATTCAAACTCTTTGCTTACGCAGAAAACCAATCTTATCGGAACTATCAGAAAATGCCGCAAAGGAATTCCGCTCGCTGTGAAGAACAGGCCCTTAAAAAGGTGAAATCTATCTCCAACAAGATAATCGAGGAATTCTGCTTCTGAATTGGAAAGACAAAAGGGAAATCTACATGCCCTCAACAAGACACGATGGATCTTGCGGTGTCAACATGGCTCCTTACACTCCGTTTGTCTATAATCAGAACAGTAAGATGACGTTTAACGACTCCAAAATTGCAGTTGCCGAGATCCTGATGGACCTTGATGGAAAAAACAGCACAGGTCATGGAAAAAAACGCAAGTTAATCGATATACCAGAGGCAGACTCCAATGGACGCCGGAAGTGTAAAAGTTGTTACAGTAAAATGGTAAACGATACAGTCGTCAATATGTTAGAGTACATGCTAAGAAAGTAAAAACCCAATGTGGCAATTGTCACGGCTTCTACTGTCTGCAATGTTTCCAAGATGTACACAAATCTTGCGGAAGAACCTAAGTTTTTTCTTCAGTGGCACCCCATTGTACATATATGTTTGTAATACATACATAAGCTTCAATAAAACAATATTGTGGACCATGTTGAATATGAATGCTATGAAGTTTGTTAATAAATATCAATATGTTAAATTAGTTTCAAATGTGCAAATAAAGGAAAAAACATGCTGGCACCCAACATTGGGTGATATGGTGCCATGCGCCAGTCAAAGTGGCACCCGCCGGCGGGTACCATGGTCGTCGGGGTTAATGTTAATTTTAGGACATAACAAAGTTCGATGCTGATGCCGGTTGGAAGTGAAACAAAGGCGGCTCGGAATAACAGAGATGGCCCTAGGGTTGAAACTAATAGTTGAGATATTACCGTAACTGATCCGCGAGCTTTCCTACCCGACCTCTGGGTTAAAACCACGTGTAAAGATGCCGCGAGGAACCTAAGATTCATAGTCCGGCAGAAAGTTTATCTCAATCCAAATCAGCTTCATCCCCTTCGATTCTCAGCATTTAAGGATTTTTTCCGTAATATGAAAAGGTGAACGGTTGAAACAATAACATCCTCCCGACATCACTAGCTCGGAAGAAGGCGAGTTAGCCGAAACGTCAGTCACCAATGAAGCTGTAGATATCAATATTTCAAAACTACGACAGAAAATTACTTTGAACAGCTTAGAGTAATCGAAGTCGGTCATAACCTTTTATTATTCCTTCTTTTGAAGAAATCCTTCTACCACGAATCAGGTGATTAGCATCTCAACGTTACGATAAAAAGACATTTTGAATCATTCTCACAGAACTATCAGGCTGTGGTTAGACATCTAATCCAACATCCACGTTCATCAAGTGCGGTCGCGTCAGCACGCCTGAGTAGGTTACCTCAAAATCTTGAACGTGCTTCTCTCAGTCCGGCCCAGTCTTCTGGCAATTTCTTCTACTGTTTGCCTGACTAGACGGTAACAAATGCCAATAATTTTTCCTACAGTGCACTTTTGTGTATATGTGGCATTGGGCTTCATATTGCTCAAAGGAATGGAAAGTAGAAAGTGCTCAACAGAAGAAGGTGTAGAGGTAAGAAAAATAATAGCGGTTGCCTGTTCCATCAAAGTATCCTATTATATAAAACGCGCTGATCTGTGTGTTTGTGTGCTCATAGCTTTTTCTCTGCGAACGTAGATGGTTCGAATTTGGTAGGACTACGGCAGTATGGAAACACCTATGGTGGGACGCAGGACGGAACTCCGCCAACAGAAGGCGGGGTTGCGCTAAAATTGTCACTTTAGCACCAGGACGTTCAAACTTAGTAGAGGGGCAGTACATGAACACTTGTGGTTGTTCGAAGGGCCGGACCGCGCCACACAGGAGACAGGATTTCCGCGAAATAAACGGCTGAGCAATAATTCATAATTCCTGATCGCGTGGACTTGGAAAGCAAAATCAATTGGAGTAGATGAGGCAGGATCGGAACACTGGCGACAGACGGGGCCTCAGAAAACAAGATCCACTCACCAATTAACCCTCTGATGACAATGCACTTTTCGACGTGGTGCGTTCATGGGACTACGTCTCTTGTTTTGTGCACGACTGGCACCCACTGGTGGGTGCCATTGTTCCAGGAGGAAGTTTCTTAACTGGATTGCTGAATACACTAAAAGGGGCGCAGCTCGGATCAAAATTTCATAGCTCTCTTCAGAAACGTTATGAATGCGGGAAAAGGGTGGTTAGAGGTAATGGAACAAATGGGAACAAATCTTCGAGGGCAGGATTGGTACTAAAAAGGGCGGAGCTTAGGTCAAAAATCTATTACTCTGTTCAGAATGCGGGAACAAGTGAGTAGAGGTCAGTAAGTGAATGAAGTCAACCATCATGAGCGGGGGTGTGCACAAATGTGGACGGAGTTATCCACGTGGGCCAAAGGGCGAGGTTTGAGTGTAAATTCATAGCTCCTGTTCCCGTGCACCTGAAGCGCTGAAATTTGATGGGTGTGACGGGGGCAGGATAGAAACACTATGGTGGGTCACAAGACCGAACTCCCCCCACATGAGGCGGGGTTAGTGCGAAAAGTTTTAGCTCAGTTATAGTGGCTCATATTCGATAGAAATACAGGCAGTAAAATGGGAGCACCCATATGTCTGCGGCAGGACTGGCGTGGGCGAAAAAATGTTGTATTTTAAACTTGAAGAGGAATTTTGAAACCAAGGTTGAATAAGTCAAAAGGAAATTGAGTCACTCGAACATAATACTCAGAACCTAGAGGGGGTTTGTTCATGGCAGACGGGGCGCCCATTGGGTGTTTGTGTTCGGCAGGGAATGAATAACTCCTGTTCCCATCTACCGAGGCCTCCAAATTGAAAAAAAGTGCAGGCGGGTAGGCCATTTCAACACGAGAAAGAGGAGACCCCGGCGTCGGGCGAGCCGACTGATATGTATTATATCAAAGCAACACCGATAGCCGGGACCGCCCGAGCAATGCGGGGTCAGGCTTCTTGGAGTTGACCGATAGGGAATGAAGCATGTGATGCACCGTATGCTCCCATTCACGGATGCTAGTTGCTGCTTTTCTACTTCCACATCACCTGTACCAACTCTCATAGTAGATGTACTGTAGATATTGGCAACGAATGCACATTTCACTCTGGTGCTCGAAGTACATTTCACTGTTCTGGCAGGCCCTTCACAGGATATAGCACTCTTTTCTATCGACAACGATTTTCTAGGAACACGAAGTCTGTGAATTCGTTGTGGATTTTCTACACAACACATGTGACATAAAAGACTTTTATTCCCGTGGCAGGAAAAAGGCACGTTCTCATAGACGAGGTTATCGTTTTGGTCGCATAATTTTATAGCAATTCCGATGAAATTATTTAGAGCTACGACGATACCAAATTTACAGCAACTATTAACAGCTGTTCGTTTATGTGGATCCCTTCAGATTCTACAAGAACAAGAGGGTTGTAACATATCGGTACTAGACTCGGAGGCGACGAGAGTGGTCTGCTCCTGCCATTCAGAAGATTTCTGTACGGAAACACTGAGGATTCTCGAGGTATTTCAATCTAATCATAACCATTTTCCAATTCATCTGCCTTTTCCACTGCATGGGGCACAAATTAATAGTTACTGGGAGCAACTTGGATGAAGTGAAGCAGTAGTCCCAGACTATTTAGTACTCACAGCATCCTTATGCTTATTTTCCCATTTCACCTTCAAAAACGATTGAAAATCTTTGCCACGGCAGTGCTGGAAAATTTGTAGGTAGGGCTCCTATCTAGAGCGAAATCAAGATTGAATTGATTGGTCCTCTTATACTGCAATCATTCAAGAAAGAACTCATGTGTTACCATTTAGTGTATCAAAAGAGTGACGATTATTTTGTACCGTCACCACGGCATGCAGGGTTCTACCTCAAATCAGCTTTTCTTACAACTTTTAGCATTATTTTCAATCAACCCCTCCCCCTGCTGGTTTTAGGGACGGTGAAGTTCACTTTAATGTCACAACAGTGTACCATGTCATTTATATCCTACCAGTCGGATCGCCCAGCTGACGCCGGGCTCTCCTCCTTCCTATATAATAGGAACAAAGATTAGTACAAACAATCTGGGAGTTCCTTTCGATAAATATAAAATGAATTAGTTCACCCTAATAATGGTCAACACTTTTTATGATTAAGAATCTTTGTGACTGGAGTTCATACATTAGAAAAAGTTTGACCCACTCGAAAGTGTCAGACTTACTGAGACGGTCGAAATTGCTTCACTTCCGCGGGGAGATAAATTTCTTTACCTTACCTTACCAACGAAAATAGCAGAAGTATAATGGCCTTAGGTCCATAACAATCATGCGACGCGTATTTCTTTGAAACTTCCGTTTCACATGAAAAGTTATAATTTAGAATGAACCATGCTCCCAGTCGGTTCAGTGAGGATTGCGCCCTCCCAGAAGAATCTCCTAGGGGTGTTCAAAAAAGCATGTTTCAAAACACATACCGCCCCGGAATTTTGGTTCAAATTCCTGCTAGATTTACCGATGCAGCCTCTTCAAAAAAAGTTTAAATTCTGCGGAGAGTGTCAGTTCCTCACCTATTCACACCACATAGATTAGCCAGAGCCAGTGATGCCTTTATTCTGTAAGAATCTAATTTCCTCTGGCCTTGATGGTCGTTAGGGATATTCACGTAAATCATGTATCCATCCATATGTTTCTCATTATATACACCTTCCCAATTAGGAACCAAATTTAGCAAATAATGGTAAGAGGAGAAGACTAATCACTGAGTGATTTCAGTATCATGAGAGGAGAACAATATGATTCACTCCTTGCTAAGCGGTTACTAAAATAATCATGGATATTAGCTTGTTTTCTTTTGATTTAGATGTCGGTTGCAACAAAACTAATTCAACCACAAAAATATGGAAATCAGCAAGATGGGACATGGTTTTTGATAGTGGTGTTATCAGCAGTCGAAAACAATAATTAGCGCCACTCAAAATTTCTATCAGGTTTTCTTGGTCTAGGTTAGTCAGTCACAGAGAAGGCGCTTTTGAGCTAACAAAAAAAAGAGGTCAACGATCAACGATGTTAAGATCCTGAGTTTCTCAGTTAATGATACCTATCTTTACAGAAATACTGGAGGGGAAAAGGGCAATACTAAATAAGGGGAGCTCAATGGAAACCAAACCATTGGAACTCAGTATGTTGTGTCACTTACGCTACGGTAAATAAATTCAAAAGAAAATGACGGGTCAGCCGATCGTCCCACTTTGCCTTATGAGTGAGGGGAATGTCACTGCAGGTTATGAGACTGAAAGACTGAAATGAGAAGGGTAGAGAATGAAGGAAGAGAAATGAATTAGGTAGCCAAATTCAAAATTCTGTATAGGTGAACTTGTACTCTGTCAGTATGAATCAAAGTCACATTGTCGAAGTACTGGCTTCACCCAAGACTCACTAAATTCCGCAAAACTCGCTTTACTCCAATAAGCTACACGCCCATTCACCGCTTAGCTTAGATATAACTCGGCTTACGTCGGGCCTCATTCCTTACTTTCACAAAGTGGTTAGAAAATCTTTGAGGGGGGGGGGGNTGGGGGGGGGGGGGCAAGGGGGGAGGAGAAACTTCGCTTTCATGCGACAGTGAAGATTCTGGTAAAAGAAGGTGTACCTCACCTTGCCTGTGCTTATACGGTTGAGGCGAAAGACTATAGATTTAACCTGAGAGTAAGTAGGGAAGGAGCGAAGGGATGGAGGTAAGCTAGGATGAGGTATGAGTTGAACTCCTTTCCTCCTGAAGCTAGATTAAAATACCGTGTATTCTCGGCTAAGAAAATTTCCTAAGCACAGTCATGGATTTATTTCCTTATCTGTGCTCCAGCGCTCAATCACCTCAAATTTTTGTAAAGACATACATAGCACGATGCCAGTTTAGTTCGAAATCACAGTTTTCAAGTAACCACTCCACTCCACATTACTCACTTCACTAGTACTACTCTTCTCCATTAACCAACCCACCAAGTTACTACCCCATGTATAAGAAGGAAGTGTGAGAGCTAGGCTTTCCATATCACTGCCTTTATCGTAATCACAAAGTTTGCGGACGGACACACCGACAGACATACCGACAAACCGACACACCAAGTTTCTGCTTTACCAGTTGGGCCGCTCGGTTTACGCCGAGCCCTCATTCCTTACATTTATTTAACAGCTAGTAATGCCGCCTCCTCCCTTAAGTGAAAAAATGTAGAGGAATGTAGGATAGAGCTGGGTTATCCATATCACTGCATATATCGTAAATCATAAAGTTTGCGGACGGACACACCGACAGACATACCGACATACCGACAAACCGACACATCAAGTCTCTGCTTTATAATAAGAGAGAAATTTGTCGTGAGCACATGCACTCAAAGTTCATTCAACAGTTTTTGCTAGCTACTCGTTGTGACATACGTTGAGAGTTCCTCTAAACAACACAACTTTTAGGTATTCAATGACGAGAAATTCGAGAGCAAAAGCGGACTCAATTACTCGCAATGCCTTCAACTTGCTTTCAGAAAAGGCAAGCATTATATGTGTGGTTCCATTGTTTCCTTACAGCACCCTGAAATATTTTCCATAGTTTTTTTTTCATAATTGACGTCGTTACCGTTAGGTAGGTAGAAACCGTCCATGTAGGAGCTTCCCTACTGTCGCGAAAGGCGCTCACTCCACGTGGAAAGCAGTTGTGGGGTGAACGCCGCCGTGACATTAACCTCGCATTGCCGTGGTGTTGGCGGTCCTCTTCCTTGTGCGGTGCCCCTTGGTGTTATCTGCGTCCCTGCGATCCAGTTACAACGACCCTCGTGGCCCTGCGCACCTATCACAAAAAAGTTAGGGTACCCTTTTCTAACGGGAATTGATAGAACTACTCTAGAATAAAGCGATAACAACGAAAAAAGCGCAAAAAACGACGAACAAAAAGAATTAAAAAGGGCCAAAAAAAGAGCTGAAAAGGGGGTTGGACGAGTTTCACAGTGAAAGAACGTCGGTTAGAGAGTGTTCGGGCAAGTTGGCAAATTGCCAGGGACGGCAAATTGGCAACTTGCCAGTGACGCAATGTGTTGTCTGCAATAGCATGCAACACATTGCGTCCCTGGCAATTTGCCAATTTGCAATTCAGGGTGGGTCCTGGCGCGATTACATGACACTGTGTCGTCTCGACACTCGTCTAACGTGACACCGATCAAGGGGCGGAGGGCGACCGTGGATACCTCTCCGGCCCCTTATTGTGCCCTATCCAGCCGTTTTCCGACCTCATTCCTGCACAAATGGTTTCAGAGGGGGCTTCGAATTCAAACCATGTGCAAATCTCCGAAACCACTTTTTC
>UZAF01021987.1:0-11074 GCA_900617895.1 Haemonchus placei
TGCTACATCTCAAAATAGAAAGAAGATAGATGGTATTGACTCGGACAGAAATCAGTGGCGGGTTCACAGAGCTTCCATTCAAATTTAAAAAAAGCTATATTTGCAGCGAACCAGAATTTTCAAATATTTTTATCTGCTTTAATTTTCTTTCAGATTAACCCATAACCCGCAAAAAATCTATTCTACGTTCGTGGAATTTGAGTAGCAGTTTTTCCATGGATTCTATGTTTTCTCGAGATGATCCTAGTGCCTGCTGAGAACCTTCTGAAAAAGTTTCTCATGAAACATTCGGAGAAAAGCTGCTCTGGAATTTGAATAACAGTTTTTCCATGGATTCCACGTTTTCTCGAGATGATCCTAGTGCCTGTTGAAAACCTTCTGAAAAAGCTTCTCATGAAACATTTGGAGAAAAGCTGCTCGGATCGGATCTTCCTTCCCACATATCCTATACATAACAGTGCTATGGTGCCTGCTGAGAACCTTCTGAAAAAGTTTCTCATGAAACATTCGGAGAAAAGCTGCTCGGATCGGATCTTCCTTCCCACATATCCTATACATAACAGTGCTATGTACGATAGAACAGGCCCTGCAACATTACTAGGAAGCTTTGAATTACTGGATTACATTACCCTTTTTGATGGAACGATAACGAGCGTTCATTTGGCTTCCATACAAGAGCATTTTACAATTAAATTAGGGCTTTAATCATAAATTAATACAGTAAGTATTACCCTTTTGAAGCTTAAAGCTAAGAATTGAGTTTGAGGAATTGAACGCGACCCACAATCCTTCTTGTTACCAAATTTTCGAGTCATCAGCTGGAATAAAAGTTAAGCCGATGAGGGTACAGATCGTCTTACTTCTTGGAAGTGATCGTTTCGATCTCCTGCCAATCAGCATCAGCCAGGAGTAGGTATGGGAATATCGATACCCATTGATCACACACTATCTAGCCACCTCATATTTAATATTTCAATGAACTCAGTGTTAGTTTTTCTCTCTATTCTACTTCTTCAGTTCATCAAGATCATCTTCTCATGGGGCACATTTCCTACTAATCTTTGGCGCTTGGCTCCTACAAAAAGCTTCACACATCGTTCTAAACTCTAAGGTTTACCCTAAACTCTGAAATTTACTTCGGGGGACTCCATCCGTTTGCAGGAAACTTCAGTATTTTTGACTATTAGGAGCTCTAGACTTATTTTTCTCCCTAATAGGCTAACTAATGTGATTGTAATATACTTTGAAGGTAATTACTTGAATTACTAAATGAGCTGATTTTTCTTGAAATTATGAGTTCGTCGTCAATCTCACCAAATGTTAAGCGATATGGCTGCGTTACTTTCCAATGCCTTTTCCAAGATTAATATCTTTGCTTTGTGATCCTGCTCAGCCCATGTTTAACCTCCCAGCTAACTTCTAGCCTAGCACAACACCAATAATCATCACCACCATCGGAACTCTGATAACTGCTGGGTAGAAGGCCACTTTCCACTCTTTTTCTTACAGTTACTCCTGCTAGTCTCAAGCTATATCTAAGCTTAGGCTCAGCCTTATTATTACATGTGTTTGCAAAAATAGGCCAAGGCTAATAGAAAGCTGACGATTTGCATGATCTGAGATCTATACCATTCTAACTTTGATATTTCTTCTCCTCTACTTCGATGCGACGTTGTGAGTAGTTATTCAGTATAAATGATTGATTTCAGTCCTACAAGTCAGGGAAAATTTCTTCAAGTGCGCGATCTCCTTCTATTCTGTCCGACAAGCTCCTACAAAAATTTTCGTGCTCAGGGAGGATGTGGTGAGTTTCATACAATATCCTAGCTAATTGTTTTCATTGGTATCTACTGCCGATCGATTTTGTATGTCGCCCTTGACATCCGAAAACTTCGCTACTTGTAAGTTCACTGGTGGAAAGCATCTCCGATGATGAAAGTGTAAACGAGGAACTTGCATTTATTTCTCACATATTTCCTCGCGTTGTCCCCTCAGAATCGATAACTATCCTCTTTTCCTCTTTTCTCAATTTTATCAGGTAGATAGGTAGATACTGGCTCGAGAGATTCTGGCAAGAGCTTTTCTTGTGAAACAATAGCTCAAAGTTAGGAAACGAGACTATTTCATTTCTAAGCTTTCTTCTTCATTCCCAGAAGTCAATCACTCCCTGGTCGATCAGTCGCTAAGCGCGGGACTTTAATAGAAATGATACTAAGAAGGCGGTGGTAGTTGAACAATCCTCTCTTTTATTTTCTATGAAATATGATCTCTATCTTGGCTCACTATAAAATTTACAAAAGTACTGATGAAACAACCTCTGAACAATTAAAATCTCAAGAAAAGAAATTGAAAATGTCACCTGAAGAGTGCAGAACCTTACATCGTAACGGTTTCTAAACCTCTCTTCTTATTAAATGATCCAGAATCACAGTGTAATACAAAAGCCAAAAGAAGTAGTTGTTGAGTGAATTACATAGTTCCTCTAGAATGCACTGGTAATCAGACTTCTACGTAGAAGTAGGAGCTTTTCTTACGCTTTCTAATTATTTCTGAAAATGTTCGTACGTCTCGATGAGCAGTTTCAAGCTCAACTCAGCTCTTTTTCCTCTGAAAAAACGTACGCAGAGTTGTGGGCATTCTGCCGATGTCTATCCTTGCAGAATATGGAGCAAAAGGTTTGACTGTTGATCTTGAGTAAACGTCTAATCGTGTCTAATGTTCCCGGTTATGAACCCCGAAAGGTAAAAAAAACTGATACAGGAAGGTTTGCGTAATGTAGGAGGGAATGGGTTGAAAGAAGCCTGCTGCCTGCAAAGTTGCAAAGCAATTGTTTTTGCGACAATATATTATTATTATTATTATTATTATTATTATTACTATTATTATTATTATTATTATAACATATTATTATCATTACTATTACTGTTATTATTACTATATTCAACATAGTTATGGGTTCGCCATATAGAAAAAAATCTTAGTTCGTTGAAAAATGTAATAGGTTGAAGGCGGAGGTGGTGTATAGTGGCACGTGGCGTACTGTCGCACATGCATGGTCCCGTAATCGTATCCTGGAACGATACGGGCTAACCAAGACTTCCAACCTCTTAGGGTCGTTTGATTGGTACCAGACTTGTCTGGGAAGATGAAGACCCTGGCTTGTACATTTGCTGGCCACCATAACTCATTATATGGGCCTCAGACACATTCAAAGCGCCCCTACGATTATGATTTCCCTTTCCTACTTCTTATTATCATTATGGGTTAGTAGTTATCCACGTTCGACTCTAAGAGGGATCCGAGCATCGCTACAGTTCCTTAACGTGCTTATCCACTACACTATTAAAATTTGAAGCTAACGTCGAGAAATTAATTGAACGAAGTTTCTTACTACAACGCAGAGCTACATAATAATATCGACCATTATAAATTAAGTTCTGAAGAATGCCGATAACTCCAAAAAGTAGAAAATGCTTGGAATGTTATCATCAGATATTATTTGTAACTGAATTATTTCGGATATTATCTTTACTGCAATTTGCAGAGAGAAAATTGTCAGGAAGTCCAGATGTTTGACGCCTATCTTACATAAACTAACAATCATAAGCGCTTTTCGAGGACACTGAAAATAATTTAATTCTGGTTTTACTGGAAGGCGGTTTCACCTAAACAGTAAAAAGTTACTTTCGCCAAATGACTGACAGGTCATTAATTATTTCTTTGTTTCTTCAAATCTACAAAATTCCAATTGCAATTGTGGGTGTTCCCAATTACGTCTCCTAGGCGATAAATAGTCCAGAAATCTTCAATAAAAATGGCAATATATTACATCAAACTGCCCGCTCAACCACAACAGTTGGGTAAGGTTATGGCCGGGTACGTCTTGAACGTTAGAAACTAAAAAAATGAACTGACGGCGGGATCTGGGGGTTCCCAGATCCCGCCGTCAGTTCATGGAAATGGCTCCTGGTCCCAGCAGCCAACTGAAAGTTATTCACTTGAAGCCAACGACTTTACACTTTTCTTGGGAAGTTACTGAGAGCGTGTGTCAGAGAATCAATTACTTCAAGGTGAGAAAATGGGGACGATGCGGGTTCATGCCGAGTGGATTATTTACAGTGGCAGGCTATACAAATTTCGGGATCACTTCTCGTATTGTAACTCATCAAGTTACTTAAAGGCACAGTTTCACGATAATTTTGGGTAATCCAGCCTATGACGAAAAATGGAAGATAAGATGGAAAATAATGTAATGAAGGCGAAGGAACTGCATGAATCGGTATTTCCTAAGAGAAAAAAGGCTTCGAAAAACGTTAAAAAGGGGGCTGGACGAGAACGAGACCAGAAAAATGAAGAATGGGGCGTTTGCACGAGCTATACAATGTGTGTCAGTGCGTAAGTGTGGGTTCTGGTACGAATAGCTGACTACGGTAAGCAAAAATTCATTCACTCATAAGCATAAGTTGACAAAAAAACCCTAGTAACAGTGGAAATAGCCCATCATCTTACATCAATTTTGGCTAGAGTATACTGGACCCAGCTGATTGCATCAGCGCATTTTCATTGGGTACGTGGGTGCGGAGAGGTGACAAGACTCTCATAATGAACAATCAAGAAAAACTACCCACAATTCCATATATAAAAAATAAGAAGTAGTGTTTTAGCTGGCATTTATAGGTTTCGTTTTAATATGCGCCATTCGACATCCACTCAAAAACTGGTAGTGCTTGAATGTCCTTTGAAGTGTACCGTGATTTACCGGGAAAGTTAATGTATAGGTCAATGGCTTTGTACTCCCAAGCGATCCGGAATGATGGAATGCTGGTGGGGAAAGGCGGGTGTGGAACCTGGATTTGAATCATCCTGGATTTCCTGGTATGTACAAGAGAAATTTTCGAGGAAGAAGTCTAGCAAACATCTGAGAAGACTGTTTGTAGGACGACAATTTGGTCTGAATTCGAGAAGTTCATCACTGACTTCCAAATGAAGAAGTAATCGTGACCACGTGATGTATGCCAACAACTGATACAGATTTCTAGCGTGACTAGGATTTTCTAGGATTCGGTATTACAGTAGTTTACAAAGCTTACAGTAGCTTACAAGAACCAGGCATCAGGAGATCTGAATATACTTCAAATAACACAACGGAGGAGGTATATTACCATGGAAATAACTCGGTTTCGTGTTATGGATTGGGAGAGGGAGGCGGGAGGAAGGAGGGGAAACCCTAAAAAAATTTAAATGATAGTATGAGATGTCTCGATGTAAAAGGCACACTAGAGAACGGCTGGAGTTGTTTTAACATTCATGCACCGTGGCTAGAAACTTTTCAGGGCCATCAAGTCTTTCCCAGCGTCCCTCCTAGAGTTCGTAAGATAGGCGACGGTATGGTGGCATTCATGCGCCCTGGTATGAATCTTTCCAAGTCCGTGAACATTTTCTAACAACCCTCGTGGATTCGTTAAATGAGCCTCAAATCGTTTGGAAGTGCAAATACAATGACTAGGGCTTCAACTGGCTCCGCGATCCCTACAAACATCAAATACTATTCAAATGAAGGTAGAAAGCGTGGCGCATCATGATATAATCAGTGCTGAATGCAGTAAAGGGATGTCGATATTGAAGAATGCTGAAAGTGCCAGACCTTGAATAAACCTAGAGACGAATTACTTGAGAGATTGGCAAGAATTCCTTCGACAAAGTAAGATCGAAGGGGGATAGCAAGAGTAAAGGGAAAAACTGGCGAATTGGGGCGAGGCAAAAACTCAGTGCACTCTGTGACTGTTCGGCATTGATAGTGACAGAACTATCTGTACCAACAAGTCCACTGAAAAGGTTATTATAAAGGTCACTAAGTCATTAATACAAAAAAGTACACTGAAATTAACTCGCTCAAGAGCTGTTGTTGAATTGAAGTCAGTAACCAGTTCTAGCCGAAAATTGGATGATGACATTGAATGAGTTCGAACTTTTCAGTGCTTTAGAACCTTGAATGAGGTATATGAATGGTATTCGTCAAGGTCAATCCCGAAATCGTTCCAGATAGTCCCTTTGAAGAACGATTTACGAGATTACAATTGGGAAGGAGCGGAGGTGGTATAATTGCAAACGGCTCATTATCACATCCATAGTCTAGAGATCGAGTCCCTCATCGAAACCTGCTATGGCCAACCTTGCTCTCCACCTTTCTAGGGTCAGTTGCCCAGTTCCAGGCTCGTCCGGGAGAATAAAAGCGCTAAAATGTACATTGGCTGCCTACCGCAAGTCATTGTATATTCTACATATGATTCTAAATGGAAGCCGAGTGCGAGGGCACATCCCATCTCACACCAGAAGACTCGAACCTTACTTTTATTTATTATTATTTATTACTTATTATTTATAATTTATTATTTATCTATTCCCTTTTACTAATTTCTACGAATGTGATGTCTGT
Organism: Haemonchus placei; assembly: GCA_900617895.1. Classification (NCBI taxonomy): domain Eukaryota; kingdom Metazoa; phylum Nematoda; class Chromadorea; order Rhabditida; family Trichostrongylidae; genus Haemonchus; species Haemonchus placei. Next base: position 6,437 of record UZAF01021987.1, read on the forward strand.
AAAATGTAAACTTGTTCTCTAGTCAATGAAGTTTTATCCTGGAGCTACTAGTAAGTTAGGGTGCAGGACAGAAGAGGAAATAAGGTAGCACGAAATGCCATTGCCATCACTCGTAAATTGAACTACGGGGTAAACTCTTGGGCTTTTACCTGAGCTTTTGGCTCCTCTTGACTCGGTCAGTAAACAGAACTATCAGGGAGAGCAGATAACACAAAGCTAGCAGCGTACGAACACTACCAAGATTATGAATGAAAATCGAATGTTCGGGTGCATCCTAGCAAAACGAGTCTGATCAACGACATTACCCTCTTATGTCGCCTTCGACGGAACAGGGTAATCATTTTGTTGACATATGTTCACTCACTTTTGGTTTCACTTGCATACAAATGCCCCAACCAAGTAGATGTCCTTCTTGAGATGTCCTAGAAAGTCTGGTAATTATCCGCCGACTTTTCGATGCCGCCTATTGCTCTCTTTACTCATTTGATCCCACCCAGTTTTCGCGGTAATCTAATCGTAAAGGGTAAATACTTCACGGGAATCATTCACAAGGCGAATTTGGACTTCATGAAACAGGGATGAAACTACATAAGGAGTATATGGGATCACTTAGAGACGTCATGGCCAATAGTGATACTGCGAAGAGTGTGCCTGCGAATCAGTTCCGCTCTAGAGGGCTTTCCAGGTTTATCAGAAGCTCTGTTTTTGTAGACGTTACAAATTAACATCAGACTCGCCTGGGAAAAGGGAACCCAAACCCTCCACCCTTCCATCTAAAGCTTGGTAGAGACGGTGGTTAGCATCTGCGGGCTACAAGACGAACCCCCATTCCCCGAACTCGCCAGTCTACTCCTCCCAACATGTCACTCTATTCCTCATATTTCCCCTGATTTTAAATAACTTTTAAATATTATTTCATAATAACTCATAATTACAATATTTTCATCAAACTTCCTTCCAAAAGTACGGTCCCTTCGGAATTGATTCCTTATAATCACATCAATTCTTCTTCTATACCTTAGTCACGGAGCGAAAGTGATATATTGGCAAAGCAAGTGGAGCACCTTCCCTTACGCATGGTCCAAGACCGAAAACTGGACGGGTACTGGCCAACAAAGCCTTCCAACTTTTGGGGTCGGTTAATTGGTAACAGGCTCGCTTGAGAAGATATTGACTTTGAACTGATTTGTACAACGGTTGGGCATAGCATGGCATTATATAGACTACATACGCACTCACAACGCCACTAAGATTTTGGATAGAAGTCGAATGTGGGGCGCATACCAAAAAAACACGACTGATTCGGGCAAAAGTCCTTTCCCTTCAATCTTTATTTTGTTCGCTCTTTCCTCTTGTGGAATGGCGAGATACAGAGTTCGATTTCGCCATTACAAAAGGACTCAAGGTTTGGCACACCCAAACCATTTCTTGGGTGCAGCCACGCTTCAGGCTCACGAGTAATTATTGTAGTAACATTTGAATGAGTACTTTACCTATACAATGACAGTGAGCATTATACAACCAGTAACTTATGCTTTCGAACGATCGTAATACCCACTGAGCGACCACAGAGAGGAAATGCCCGCGGTCCCACCTACCTAGGATGCTTGGACAACATGTTTGGGGGTGTCACTTCATAATTACTATTTTTGTACTCCATTAACTCTTGGGTAGTAACTTGATGTCGACCCAGCTGAAATGCTTTCCACTGGGAAACCATTTGTTCACTAAATATCGGAAGAAAATTAAAGATATCAGATATTATCAAACGTCAATACTACCTAATCATATGTGAGAAATATGAATTTTCGGAAGATTCTTAACGGCCGGTAGATTGCAGTAAGCAGCGCTAGTAGCTTCCGAATAGTCTCGCAATCTGTTGTGTGGTCGGAACCTGTTGGAAAATATGCCTACCCTCAATATCGAGGCAATGATACCTGTAGATTTTGGGTTGTTTACATTTAACTAACTAATGGTTAAGTACAAAATCTGGTAAGATATGATTTGGAAAGGGAAAATATCTCAGGATTGGACGAATCTAATTATTTTTCCTGATAACTACGATAAAATCAAAAATCAGCGAAGAAGGAGAGTTTTCCAAGGGGACCATAACCTTATATACCAGTCGCTTGAGAAGTCAAGAATCTTAAGAGTAAAAGGAAGAACACCCAGAGGAATTGCCCTTTTATGGAGACTATTGAGTCATTGAAGTACTCAAGACACGACTCCACTTCTAATTGTATTCCTTCCGGGCGTGGATCACGCATAGCACAGAAGATAAACAACAAATCGGAAGTGTAAAGAAAAACAAGTAAACAAACGGTGACGTCGGCATTGAGGAATTTTCAAAAAGTACTAGAAAGTCGATTATGCAAACGAGCAATTCAATTCGAAAAGTGCATTCTCATCACTTTGAACAGCTATTCTATACCTGTTTTACTGTTATCTAACCATCTAATATTGTTTTATTAGTTATATTGGTAGTTTTGAACCTTGACACTTCGAAAATGATCAATAAACTCCGATATCTTATTAGATTATAACAGTTTCTTTGAATAAAATCACTTTTTGAGAGTTATAGGGCAGGTTTGTCACAAACAATAAANATTAAGTATGGATGATGAGCTATAATCCAGTAATAGCTGCACATTCATATTGTTTTCTTTTCGATGAGTTCCCCACATATTGCCCCATCATCTCCATTGAAATTGACCTTTGATCTCTGATATATGAACCGTTCTCACACCTCTTGAGGAAGGTGAGCTCGAACTGATTAGGCCGGTAGTGTAAGATTGTTCAGGTAGATATGAGACGTATAATTTCCAATGAGGTCGTCGATGCTTTGTTATCACTCCCTAATCTGCAGATCGATGGTATTCTGTCCAGACTGAAGGCTGAAATTTAACTGGGTATATCTCAGCAGAGGGTAAAATTGTGCTTAGATGTTGTCGCGACTGCTGAGAAAGTCAGTCTCTGGTCAGTCCTATAGGGATCAATCGGAACCGAGCCCTTTTTTTACTTCGTTCAACTGAATCATTTAACATATTGACCTAGAGAGACCTGAATATGATTCCAGTTGTTGGAAGCTTCCTTGTAGGAAACTGGCAATAAATAAACGGATTTGGCTAGGGCGCCAGGTCACTTGCTTTCACTCTTATCATCAAAAGCATAAATTAATAAAACGCTGTATATGTGGTTAGGATGCACCACAGATTGATAGGTGCTCGCTGAAAACCTCAGTTTGATGGCAGAATATTCGTGAATATAACAGAAGGGAGTGGAAAGAGGTAGAGGAGGGATACAGTTGATAAGGAGAGTTGAGGAACTGTTCTTCAATGTTTTTTAAAGGGATTTACTTTGTCAGTTATTCTTGGACCGAGTTGGGGCACTATTGAAGGGCTCACTATCGTCGGCTGGTGTATCTGTTAGCATTCGCAATTCATTGTATACGCCAAACACATATTCAAACTCCGCACCGACTCTGAATGTAGGTCGAGTGCACGTGCGCATCCCAAAGCAGGACTTTCTTCGAAATATCCAACCGTTTTCTGACTGAAACGATCCTATTGACTATGATAGCAGAGTCTTTATTACGCCATATCCTCGCGAATTTTCGACCTGAAACGCCCCGTAGGCCATTCTCGGAAGCCTCAGATTTGTTTTATGAGACCGTCTTCATCGTAGACCACGCCTGTAAGCCATGACATCAACGTAATTTCAGTGTTTTGTTTTTCTGTTGAGCTCCACATTGTATACGAATCCTTGAATCAGTGTTGACCAAGCCGCAAAGAGCTTAGGTTGTGTCATCGCATGACGTTCGATTGCTGCTTCCTTCAAGCATTTTCTGAGGAGTGCTGCTTCCAAATTCGGCCATACGAGTGGACCTCGACGACCGAACTGGTTTTAAGTGCTCATCGTTTGCTGATCGAAAGCAGACAGCAGCTTTACCTCCCTCCTCGTTACCTTTGAATTGATTCGAGAAACAGCCCTCCTGTATTTGTATGGATACTTCCAAATATTTACCATTATTTTACCTTCCGATATTTTCAAACACTTCCTATAACCTGCAAATATCAAATTTCTATTCAATCTACTGAAAAATCAATTTCTCTGCTGAAACCAGAGAGCAGAAAAACTCACTACTTCCTCTTCTCTCCTGCTCTCTCCTATATCGCTAGATTAAAAGGCTTCTAGTAAAATTCCATACTCAAATTGAATCCTCGAAACAAGTTTATTGAAAGAAATTCGGAAAAATTGAGAAAACTTGTGATGTTATCAAACTTTCCTTACAATTATTCTACGCTTATCATATTTTTACAACCTTGAGATTTGTTCGAGAAGCATTTGAGCACAGATTTCCATTTCCCACTCTGGTGATCACCTTGAGTATTCGTTGGCTCAGGCGGAAAGAATCTGCAATAATCGAGGATTCTCTCGAGATTTTTTAGAAGTTTCCATAGGGTCTCTATGTAAGCAGACTGACCCACCCGTATACTCATCACATATTCGGCTACATCTTCTTTGCTTATCAAACCACATAACGACCGAACTATCCACTCGTATTCAACACGCATTCCTTTACGAATTTTAGTCAGGGTACTCCGTCCATGAAATCATTTGAGGCCTGGATTGTAAAAA
>UZAF01021989.1:141-11059 GCA_900617895.1 Haemonchus placei
GACGATCCCTTATTTAATTGCGGTTGTATGTGGGTCCTAGAACGAATAGTTGCGATCTGTATTGTCCCGACACTCGTCTAACGTGACATCGATCGAGGGCGTTAAGGCCAGCTACGGCAGCAACAGGGCTTCCACTATGCCCTAACCGCCGAGATTGTGGGAGCGAGAGGGTTTCTTCTACCACCCATGGAGGGCGCTGAGTATTCCTAAAGGAAGAACTGAGTAACCTTTTCTATCGTGAACTCTGCCTTTAAAATGACTTTCAATCAAATGAATGGATAAGCAACCATTCACTATATACACTCGATGCACCACGCTAATGAAGTTCTGCTCGGCATTCTTGACGAATTCTGTAAAGTTCAACACAATCCTTCCCAACTAGAAGTGTTACCGGTCTGCATTTACCAAATGCACAGATGCACGAGAGCAACCTGATAGTCTGCTTTTCGGTGGTGAGTGGTTGATGGTGGCAAAAGGAAAAATACCCATTTCCTTGCTAAAGGGGCGATTTGAATCTGAGCTAGGAGTTTTGTAAGGGAAATACACACTCCAATTCAGCAGAGCTTCCTAGAGGAAGACGGGCTGACCAGAAATGAACACCATCAATTTTTAGAATTGCAGAATAGGTCGCGGTTGATGCTGACATGTAGTAGAGGTCTGAAGGGAAGAGATCAGAGTTGGTGGTTCAGCAAAGCAAAGCGGCCCTGACAAGCCATCGGTAATTTCAGGCGCCGCCTTCTTTCCGGTCGACACATGCCCGTATTTGGTTACAGATGTGTTCACGTCGAGGAGATCGTGTTGCTGTACTCAAACCTGCTGCTTCTTAATGGATTTTCTCGTTCTCAGGAATGAACGAGAAAAATTGATGTCGACTTTCACCACAATAGGAGTACTTATGGAGACAAACGTGTCCGATTGAAGGCTTTTGGGGGCCAAATAATTTCAGGCGATCAGTGCGAGATATCAAAAACGCCGCTCCGTCCATCTCTCAGATCGTTTTACGAACAAGTTAAGGGCGAGTTTTCTCTTGCGGACACTGTTTTTGTTCAAGCGTAGGACATGATCGTACCATTGAAGACGATCTTTATTTCATCAGGGGCAATCTGAAATACTCTCAGATTGCATTGTTGCGAAGATGATTCAGACGCGTGACCCCTTTCGTCCATTGCAGCACTTATTTTGACCCAAGGCGTGTTTTAAACTTCCTCATCACAGGCCGCGACGCAAATCCCGACGAGCCGCTCTTATATCCTACATATTTTTGTACTGAAACGCTCTTGTAACCCTTGTCGACGAGAGCGCCAGCCAACGAACGCCATTCAGACCATGCGGAGCGAGGCATAGATAGAAGATAGGCATAGAGAGATTGAAGATAGATAAACGCAAAGCTCGGTGGCTGCTTTCATAGTCCGCCGGCCGGGGACTAATCGGCCGGCGGTATCGACCAAGATTCAATTGTGAACAAGGGGCAAGCGCTGCGCCGTCCCGGCCGGGGCGCTCGCGCGTTCGGGGCCTGCCGGCGGACTATGAAGGCAGCCAGTTAGAAAAGCTGAAAGTGCCCCCTTCAATTAACTTTGTGATCATGTATTTGGTCTTTTTGATATTTAATCGAAGTCTGAACTGGGTTGGATTTGTGTAGTGTATGCGCACCCTTTCAATACGTTCTTCAGGAACCTCACGCTGTCGTAAGAAGTACCGCATCGGGAGCCTCTTTTTAGGCCTAGAAAAGTCATGTGCACTANCACCAACTATCATCTTGATTGTATCCAGGAACCAGTTTTATAAGACTTTTTTTTATAAAACCAGTTACTTAGATGATAATTAGGTTCTTATCAACTTACGTTTCGGCTTTATCGCCTTCTTCAGAGTTTTGGAAACCTCCACCAACNATTAAAGTCTTGAATGGAACTCACAAATGTTGTCGAGTGATAACGCCCACCTTATTAGATTTGGTTATCAGCAAACTTTTATTCGCTGCGGATTTATCACTAATTGGGAACCCCAGATCATTGGCGGTCGGAGGAGTTTGGTCACAAAAGATATCGAAACAAAAAGAAACCATGATGTATCCTTGAATCAGAAACCTTGCTGGATAGGCTTCAGGAACTCACGCTGTCGTAAGAAGTACCGCATCGGGAGCCTCTTTAGGCCTAGAAAAGCCATGTGCACTACTTTCCATTTTTCACGATGGTTTCCTAGTAGTAGCCGAGTGGCATGTATTGTATCGGTGGTGTTGCATCAGAAATAAAATCACACTAGTTGATGGCTGGACGAGTTCTACATGAATCCGATCATCTACATTTCGTTCAGAAGCCCTCACACCATGCGAGAGCAGGCAAAACGGGAGAGTTGTAGTTGTAGGGGGAGGCCACCCATCCAAAGTTTAGTATATCAAGAAATGAACTCAGTCCAACGTGCTGGTCCTTGCTATATTAGCACTTTACCAGACGTGAAGGGGATGATGGGTACCGGCCACCTGTGCTCTTTTAGCGGTTTCAGCCTAGGAAATGTAGTTTTTCGGGGTACGGTAGGAACACCTGGGGTGGTGGGATGATAATCTCGAGAAAGAAAGAAAGAAAGATTACTTGCCTACCGCAATGTTCCTTCACTCCTTAAGCTTAGTTTAAAACAGGCATGTCCCTGATGTAACAAGGCATAACACTTTTCTTTTAGTTCATTCCTTGTTATAGTAACATTGTGATAGGTAACCTCACCAAACTACATTTCCACCAACTATCATCTTGATTGTATCCAGGAACCAGTTTAATAAGACTTTTTTTATAAAACCAGTTACTTAGATGATAATTAGGTCCTTATCAACTTACGTTTCGGCGTTATCGCCTTCTTCAGAGTTTTGGAAACCTCCACCAACAACCGGTCGTTTGGACGACCGCCACTAAACGGGGGACGGTGCATTCGTGCGATTCGAGCTGCGCGCGGCAAATTGCGCGGCGAAATTCGTAGCGATTCACGACTCTGACGCCTATTATTGGGGCACAAACTAAAGTCGAGTTGATTAGTGAGGCCAGCTGACACTTCTCACCTGCTCTAGTTTGAATTTGGGTCCCAATAATAGGCGCCAGAGTCGTTCAAATCGCCACGAATTTCGCCGTGCAAGTTGCCGCGCGCAGCTGGAATCACACGAATGTGCACACACTCCCATTGAACTAACGGTGTAGCTGGAGCTTTCCAAAACTCTGTAGAAGGCGATAACGCCGTAAAGTAAGTTGATAAGAACCTAATTATCGTTTTATGAAAAGGTCTTATGAAATTAATTCAAAGCCATGCCAGGATTCATTGAGAGTCGAACATGGATACTTATATCCAGGAACCATTGTGTGAAAGTCCTGCGATTAGATTATGAATATGATCGCATTGAATTCGATCGAAAATTAAACTGCCCAAGCTTTTTTGTTCTTTAGCCATACCGAAACCAGTGGTGGAACGGTAGCCTGATCCATCTGAGCATCGATTTGATAAACGTGGATAAATTTTAACTTCGGTTATTTAGAGATCTGCGCTGATAAGTAACAAGATCGTTCAAGGCACGACTTGAGCTTTAGTTCATATACTGTGCCTAACAAGCAGGCAGGACATCCAGAAAAATCTCATTTCAACTCCACTTATTTCCAGATGATCGAGCAGGATGAAAGGATGGACGGGGACGATCCAGTTGATTGGAACAAATTTTTAGTGATCCGAGTGGGACTATGTTCCAATACAATTCTCAAAATAGGCTGAATAGACAGATGAGAGTGCTTCAGGAAAGCTATGTATTAAAACCATTGCAATGGCGAAGTAAGGAACCGCGAAATACCAATGTATAATTTGTGTTTCCACTGACTTTCTTAAAAGGGCTAGAATACAAAAGCGCGTATCATACCATCAAATGGAAGCATGCACAGTTCAGTTTTAAGTGCCCATGCATTTTTTAGCTTTACTCTGTACGAGTGGGCTCAGAGGGCTCAGAATCTAACAGTGAGGATGAGCGTGCAAACGAGATACATGATTCCTATATCGAAATATTTATTATTTATGAAGTGATTGTACTGACGATGGTGATTTTTTCTAAATAATTGCTTGACCTCCCATCTAGTGGCATGTTAGAGGGATACACAGCTCCGTGATGGCTAAGCCTTTCTTCAGAAACATCGACGGCAGCTGTGATTCTTTTTCTCCTTTCAACTGAAGCGAGTCAATATTACAATTATATAATAATATAATAATAATATTGTTAGCTATACAGGATTTCTAGACGTGAGCCTTAAGAGTATCCCCTTAAGGGTTTTTCGTACTGTGCGTTTCTTGTCTTTTCTGGTGTTCAAGTTGTAGCTGGCTTTGTATGTATTTCGAATGGGTAAACAAATAAATAAAAAATGGATGTTCTTTCTCTATATCTTCGAAGCCTATGTTGATGTCGTTTTAGGACATCATTTGCAAAGGTCAGAGGACTTGGCAGGCGATTTCCTCCGAGCTTTGCACTTCGAAATTTAGGGTTCCTCCTTAGAAAACAGGTAAGCCACCAAGGACTCCGCTTNTGTATTTCGAATGGGTAAACAAATAAATAAAAAATGGATGTTCTTTCTCTATATCTTCGAAGCCCATGTTGATGTCGTTTTAGGACATCATTAGCAAAGACCAGAGGACTTGGCAGGCGATTTCCTCCGAGCTTTGCACTTCGAAATTTAGGGTTCCTCCTTAGAAAACAGGTAAGCCACCAAGGACTCCGCTTTCGTGGCTCTACATAATTCAATTTTTCCCAAAACTCCGTAAAACTTTATTCTCCGGGAAAGGCGATTATCATAACTCCGACTGTGTGAATATCAGCAAGGGGATCGCAGGATTACTCATCTTATATGCACATACACCACAAACTCTGTTACCTCAAGAATGATGCTCGTATTGAGTTCTCAACAAGAATGTCCCCACATAAGAGGTTTCACAATTTTCATAACCGAACTTCGCCTTGGTTCCTTTCCCGATTACATTTCCTATGCGCAGAAGCTTTCCATTCTAAGCAGTACCATAAATGGTACTCTACTGCTAGAGATCCTACTGAGCCAATGTTCCATTCTCTCACCAAGAATGCTGAACAAAGAACACGATTGAAGTCGCTAGCTTAGAAAAGTTCAAGGAAACGAGTTGGGCTTGTCTGGGTGAAAGGGACTGTGCCTTTGGACAGGAAATCTTTTAGGCACAGCTTTTCAGCTTTTGACTCTCCGTTATGTATTTCAAAAAAAAACTTACCTCCATCTACTCGGCAAGGTAAAATTTAATAACACTCGGAAACCACTTACAATTGTTGCGCATACGACCATTTTGTCTCGTTTTTTAGGGTGTGGACTGCGAGTAACCTTTATTCGGAAGGTCTCCTTGGGTTCAATGATACCAAACACTGGTCGAAACCTTTGAAAACAAGTGTGAGTAGGTTTATAAGACAAGAGAATACCCTCTGAAGAGAGTGAGCGGCGGTCACTTACAAAAATAATCTGTTGTCTGTGCACTGAACCTTGAAGCCTATTCGGACCGCCATCGCACTTGTGATGCGGAGGCTCTACAAATAGCACCGAACTTGTTTCAAAACAAAAAACTAATTCGAAGTAAGAGGAGATAGTGGTATCTTCACAGGGAATCGAAAAATCGTACTGAGAATGGTTCTCGCAAAACCTTCTATAGAAATTCCCTAGCTGTGAAGGTTTAGATGATATATAACCTTCCTTACTGCAAAGCCCAGAATTTTTCAATGGAATTAACATGTGAGGAAATCAGTGACTCACCTGGTCTCCACCGACTTCGCCGTTGAAGGCCAACTTTACAGCACTGAACTTCAAGCACAACGCTGAAATAGTATATCATTTCAGTGGATTTAGCAAGGAATAAATTTTACATATTCGAAAAACTAAAAGGGTGAAGTCTTCAGACAGAAAACTATGTGAAAAGCGTAATGAAACCTGCCAAAGAACTGTACCTCCTTCGGGAGCGCATGGTGCATGATAAGCTGGGATGTTATTGCCGGCTTCAATTATCTAAACGAAGGTTGCATTTGACAATAGTAGTAGCCGCTCTCCTTGTGTCCCGATCAAGCAGAGGTGTGCGTACATTCGTGCGATTCGAGCTGCGCAAATTGTGCTGCGAAATTCATAGCGATTCTGACGACTTCAGTGCCATTATTGGGGCCCAGATTTGAAGAGAGTTGATCAGTAGGATCAACTGACCATACTAATCCACTCTTCTTCAATTGTGCGCCAATAATAGGCGCCAGAGTCGTTCGAATCGCCACAAATTTTCCCGCGCTATTTGCTGAGCGCAGCTTTAATCGCACGAATGTGCCGCCCCCCATCAAGCGGAGCTTTGTATCAACATACAAAAGGTTAGTGCTGTTTCCCGTCCAGTCAGAGATACTTTGAATTTCTTCGTGTGCGTTTCAAGACGTCGGAGGTTTTTAAAGGTCAAAAACATTTTACACAGCAAATGTCTGGTCAGTACTTGGAATTGATACCACCCACCATTTCGCAGACCATATTCAAATTCCTGCTGCTCTACACAATTTTGCCAACACCTATAACTCCGAAAGTTCGAAAAAGACCGGTTTTGAAAAGGCTTCCGGTGCTGGACTAAATGAATTTCCTATTGAGCTTCTGATGCTTGGAGCGCAGCTGTTTCGGTGGGGTGCGCTTCGTTGCGCGCGTCCGTCAAAACTAGGTCACGCCGCAGTCGTCGCATGCGACGCGTCAGCCCGCGATATTTGACAAACGTCGCTGTTGTCTGTGGGGCATACGACTTGCGCTTGGTCCACAACAGTCAGCCAAAGGGAAGATAACACGGACAAATGCAAATCATTCGCTCCACTGACACTTGGCGGTACTGCAATGTCACGTCAAGACCTTAGGTGGGGTGCGCCCCGCGCATATTGGGCGGGGTGACCTACTTTCGAAGGAAGCGCGCAACGGACGTTCTCCGTTTCAGAGCAGTCCAATGAAAGCACTGACCCTCACTGTTGTTCTGTCAAGAAATTCTGCTAGGCTTTAAAATAAGCGAAGCTCCGTCTACGTAGAGCTGAGGGTGTTGTCGATGGGAAGTGCTTCATACAAGAGTTCATGATAATTCTACAAACGGATCTAGCCGGAACCAAAATAGCGGCAGAAGATGCTACAGAAAGAAGGAAGTAAGCTGACAAGAACATCAGACTCTGCGACAGCGCGCTATTAACGCTAATGATAAGAGGAAGAAGAAGGATTGCTACCTCATTCACTGCAAATTCAAATATATTTCCTCACATTCCAATATACACACCTCCAAACAGCGCCGAACAACGAATCAAACGATGGTAGAGAAAAAGTTTGACCAACTGTGTGATATTGGATGAAAAAGGGAAGCCAAGAGGTACCTGAGTAATAGATATCTTGCTGTTTGGGACAAATGGGCTGTCGAAGAGTTCTTCAAGGTATCTCTCTTCCTTCACAGTCTAGAATGAGTCGTTGAAGAATCAATTCGATTAGATACAAAGAGGATAGGTTGATGTCGCTAGTGCTACCAAGAGATTAACGACTGTCAAAAGGAAAGGTGAAGGAGGTGGAAGAACAAGGAGCTTGACATAGTCAATCTGACTATTGTCAACATCGATAAACTAATTTAACTAATAATCTACCCATTTTACCGTAGGCCGCGACTCAAGTACAATAGGTTCCTTACCGGCACCGCCATCACGATAATTTTGTCTGGTTTAATCGGTGCATGTGTGCGATGAATTTTTACAGTGTATGTTTCTGATGGAAGAACCGAACCCATTGGAGGTGTGATCCTGAATCGGCAGAGTTGAAAAAAGAGTTTTTCTGCTATGAATGTTACCATACCTGTACAATGCATTATCAGAAGATTTGATTTTTATGGCATGAATAGTATCAGTATTGTTATGGATTGTCAATTGCTGAAATAAGTTCGTAGCAGAGGTATCACTGTTGGTTGTTCAAACTCTGCTTCATGATAAGTTAGGTTGCTTACGGTTTCCGTGTTGGTCATAGTTACTCTATGATTACTTCGAGAGCTCGTGACTATCGAATCTAACAAACAACATACATACATACATACATACATACATACATACATACATACATACAGACGCGAGCGCTTTGTATATAGTAAGTAATGTTCGTACCTCATGCTTCCTATACCCGTTTGAACCAGAGTTTATTTTTTGCCTACCGTCCAGATACCGGATGCTTCTTCAGGCCACTGATGGAGGATTACATAACACACTTTTGGAAGCCTACCACGCAGCGAGCAGTATGATCAACAGTATTCCTACAACTACAATTGCACCAATCGCAGCGGGACGCACACGGTGCATGCACGCAGCTTCTGTCAGCAGCTGTACGCAGTGGCACACACATTCAGACAGCTCGTCAAAATACCCAATACATGCAACGCTTGTCGTCAAATTCTCGATCAACCCCTAATTTTACTCTCTTTTTGGTGGTACTACTTCTCTCCAAGCACCTCTATTTTCAAGTTTCCTTCACCTCTATTCTGAACTATCACTTTTGTTACTCGTTCAAGTTCAGATACCCCAAAATTATCCTTAACTCTACCTTAGACCGAAATATTTGCTCGCTGCCTAGCATTTCAACCTTGACTCCACTTGTTCCTCATAATGACTGTTTGAATAGTGACAGTTGGAATTCAAAGTCAAGTTCTTTGTTTGGGACTACTCGACGACTAAACGCTTTCTTTTCAGGTCTTTTAATTCAGCCGAAGTAACTCAGCGTATTATGGGACTTCACAACAAAATGGATGAGTTCCATAAATTGGGTTGTTCTGTTGACTGGAGGTACTCCAATTGGGAGCAGAGGTTGGTAGCTGAAGATTTCCCTGCTCTTCATCTTTTTTAAAACTCTTATCGAAAAAATTTATTTGATTTGACGGGCTGCCATTTCGAAAAGAAGCGGGTACGTCATGCAAGTAGCCCGCTCCTCACTGGAGAATTGTCGAACTATGGAATTATCCTTACTGGCGGCTCAGGTGTAGTCCGCCAATCACCAATAAGGAATTCGTTTTCTAGCTGAGCATCACCACTTATTTTTTTCAATTAATGGCATATTGAGTATGGAAAAAATAAAATGCAACAAAAAAATAAGTCCAGCGAGCATGAATGGTCACTCACTTTTGTACCTCCGTATTTCTTCCAGTAGAAGCAATTCTTTGTCATGAGAAAGCCCTCATCTGGAAATTCAGTAGATCAATCATAACGTAAATCATTCCATATCTACATAGTTACCCTCCACTTTGTATTTTTAGAGCAAGCAACCTACAGGAATCTTTTACGCAATTTCCGAGCTGTTCGTTATAGAACATAACTTTTGTCCTTTACATTCTATGGTTTAACTTCTGCTTCCAAAAGGCTTAAAGTTTCGCATATCATTTTGTTCAAAGGGCAGAAAGGAAGCCGTTAAAAACAGAATATGGCCGTATCAAATCAGCTGATGCGGGCATCTCTACATGTTGATACTTAAAAAAACTTTCGAGCAGTAATAAACAACAGCAGCGCTCTCTCATTTGATGGACATGCCCTCCTGTTCGTCAAATGGCAGCAGCTACGTGGAGCATGTGCGATAAAATGGAAGGGTTGCCATGCAAGTGAAATGGACTCATCTTCTTCACAGTTCCAATTTTTGTAGTGAATGTTAAATCGACCGATAATCAAGTTGACCACGCGTTAAGGTTGAGGCGAATTGAGTCGACATCGGTTCAGTTTTTCGGTTTCCCGTGATTGTCAGAGCTTTCAGTGCAGAATAGTTGTCATGATTGTTAATGTTCAATAACACTTGCTCAAATCGGTTTCCTCTATGTTGGTTAGCTTGTTCCAGCTCGTGTAATGCTGCAGGAGCCGAACGTATTTAGCAGGAACGATTTCTCCGTTTTCGGGCGGTAAACGCCTTCTGTAGATCATTGTCGAGCCCTCTTATTCCTCAGCTTGTTCTACCCTGTCCTGTTACCAGAAAAAAAGTGCTATAGGGATTCATTCTCATAATTTGGCACGCCCTTTACCGAAACTTACGCAACTATTCCGTAAAGGACGGAAGTGGTGATCCTATTCAGCCTCCTGATGATAACGTAGATGGAACAACCTCATGAGTTTTTTAGGATCTTACAGAGAACAATGAATAATTGCTTCAAAATGAATGAAATATTTGTCCAGGTAATATTGACATTGCTTCTGCCGTTCAGGTAGAATGGCCATCGTCTTTCACCTTTCGATGGCCGAGAAATGTGCGATTTTGCATTGCAAATTGCGCTCCATTATTGGCGAATATCGTTAGCGGAATTAATAGAAATAGGGAGGGTTGTTAATTTTTAGTTTCGTTCATCTTATCATCTTGAAAATGCTGCTTCCCATTTCATCTTCACGGAAAGGGTATTAGTAGTAATGAGTGGATAGACCTTCTTGTGCTTTGTCTTCACTGTGAAAAAAATGTGCTTCTTCAAACCCTTGAAGTCAATATCGTGCGTGCTCGTTGATTGTCCATCGACTATTATATCTTCTTGCACCATGAATCATGTCCTCGATCCAGTAGTGTAAGAGCAGTGTGCTCCTACAGCAGTGAAGAAGTGCTTCAAAAATTGAAAACCATTTTTATTCAGAAATCTTTGCCGCAGCATGATGAACCATTCCATTCCTTTTTATCTATAGTGCAGGAGGCTGTCCAGCATCTCATCATCTCATATTTGATCTCTGGTATTCACGAACATCCCTTTTCGGGTTAGAAAAGGGCAGTACTATGCTTTATTCAGCAATTGTTATCTATTGGCCAGGGAGAACTGCAGTCAGCCAGTGGGAGATTCAAAGCTAATTTGCAAGCATATATTTTATAAAAATGCGAAATGTCCACGTACACAGGATGGAAACCCCCATGCCACGTGT
>UZAF01021990.1:0-11050 GCA_900617895.1 Haemonchus placei
ACATCGGCTCGCAACGCAAGCCATTCCATAGGCCACATCGCATTCAATGTGCCACTACGATTCTGGACGGAAGTCGAACACGGGGCGCATCCCAAAAGTCGTCCTTTGCATCTGCATACAAGAGAAACTATAATAGTTGTATAGACTCCTTAAACTTTCTACCATCTGTAGCCGCCTTTATAGAAATGAAGCAGCTTCAGAAAAACTGCAGATTCCATGACACAAATGGGTAGTCTCTCAGAATTTGGAAGCGGGATTTTTCTCCCAATTTCATACTGATAGTATAAAAGAAAAGTTTAAATTCGACCTAGTATATCAATTACTAGAAAGTTATAGGCTATTAACTCGAAATGAATGCTCCAAGTGTTCCAGGCCTTCATCCGGAGGAACGAATCTGTCCTCAGTCTTGGATCGGGATTCAGCCGTCTCGATCGCTACGGACGGCAGGGAGACTGTCTCGTTGGCAATACTCTGCGGCCACTTTGTCATTGCAATGGGACGACGATACCCTAACGAAAGCTCATGGATCATACATAGAAGTCACTTCCATACAATTTTTGAAGATCGAATTTTTTTGAAGACCTTTTTTGTGCCTTCTCGTTGCGCTAGTGCGTACTCAATACCGTGTCTGCAATCGAAGAAGATGCATTTGACTTGCATGGCATTACTGTGTTGCGATAAACGTGAATCGAAGAAAGAGTCAATATATCAGTGGTTGCACCGGCCAAACCCGCAATGGACGGTGTGTCACCATCTATTGCGTGCTCCGCCAGCACATCCTCATGCCCACAGCCACACCCGCAATGTTCTAACTGAGACTTCGGTGAGTGGTTATCCTGTAAAAGTGGTAGGGTTGAATGGAATGATTATGCCCTTCAAATACCCATGGGAGATTGAGTGAAAGCGAATAAGGTGAATATTTCATGGAGCAGCAAGGAGGATTGACCGATTTATCGTCACTGACGAGCATAGTCTCCTTCGTATCAAGTTGCAGATGTGACTAATACCATCGATTTCTTGCAGCCTCTAATATCCCTTTATATAAAATTAAGTGTGTGTGGGTGTCGGTGTGTGTGTTTCTGTATGTGTGTGTGTGCCGGTGCGTATATGTCTGTTTGTGTTTGTTTTTTGTTTGTTTGTTTGTCTGCCGGTGTATGGATGTGTCGGTGGATGTATGTGTTTGACCGGAGATTTGTAACCTCGTGGCCCCAGAGCATTCTGAATCGGAGGGGCATAGGAGGCGCTACAGGAACACCGATTCGGGGTGATAGGAAATTATATCATTTGATAAAGACTGATAATGAACCTTAGAAGGCAAGACCAGCAGCAATCGCTACGCCCTCTGTGTTGACATTGGAGCCGTGACATTTCAGTAGCTGATGTGGTTGATAAAGGAACCGCATATGGTTTATGCTGACTACTAGTAACGACTGATAAGTTTTTTAAGGAACTACGGAAGGTAAGAATCACTGAAGCGATTACGTTCTTTTGGTCAACGTTGATGCTTAACATTTCAATGGGTGGTATGGGATCCGACGTGATCGCGGATGATTGGTGACAAGAACTGATAGCAACTGATAAGGGTTGATAACTGCCAATCTTAAATTTGCTCCAGATATGTTATGGTTATGGTCCTAATATAATTAAGTTATGGGTATGCAGAACAGTAGTGTCCCTTACAGCACGGAGAACGTCCGTTGCGCGCGTCCGTCGACAGTAGGTCACCCCGCCTAGTTCGCGCGCGACGCACCAGGCTGAGGTCTCAAGATGACATTACAGTACCACCAAGTGTCAATTGAGCGAACGATTCGCATTTGGCTGTTTATCTTTTGATTGAACTGACTGCCGTGGACCAGGCGCAAATCGTAAGCTCCACTGGCAACTGCGACGTCCGTCAAATATCGCGGGCTGGCCCGCCGCGTGCGACGGCTGCGGCGTGATCTAGTTTCGACGGACGCGCCCAACGAAGCGCCCCCGCTACAGTACATCTAAGAAAACGTTCTGAGCGCCTTTGAAAAGACGAAATTAAATGAAACTTTTGGCAGACACTTCCCTGTCACCCTTACAGCCTCAAGCAAAAAGGTATGCTTGCAGGATGCAAGGTGAGGTCAGCATTGAGGATACAGGTTTAGAAATAAGAAAGGCTCCACTGCCGCACTCTCGCCCTGGGTCGAGCTTCGAATATTACTACTCCCAGTCCAATCAGGCTTCCATCTTGTCCGGGTCCCTTCGTTTCAGGCCGTAACCGACGTTATAATTCTATACCTTACAGTTATGAAGAGTATTCGTGTATTCGTACTTTCCCAAAAGCAGAATCCGTTTCCCGCAATTGTAGGCCTTTTTCCAAAACCACATTGAAAACAATGAGGATACTCAAAAAAGGGATACCCGCATGCAAAACTCATTTCTCTCGGCAAATTGCAAAATTATCGCTCCACTCTCCTAAACTCAGAAACGTCTCCAGAAGATGTTACCGAGCTTGCAGGATGCTGTAGTAACACCCATCTTCCTCGAAACGTTTCCGGTGAAAGGACTGATGTTTCGTACGCAATGCCACCCTACACACGTCGTTTCACGTTCTCTTCACTTTCATTTTTATTTATTAATTGTCTTTTGTTTCATCTGTTTTTGTTTCAGTTTCCTTATTCTTTTCTTCCATGTGTAGTGTTGTATGTTTTATCGCTGATTTTCGTGATAGTGTACGATTTTCTACACCACTACCGCTTTTTTGAATGCCATTATTTGATTGCAGAATCTTTCTTCTCTTTTCACCTGTCTGTCGTTTTAGAAGGAATTAGCAGGAAAATTACTAAGTCCAAGTAGAGTAGAGTGATGTTCGGTACTCCGTGTCGGAGCTCATTTTTCACAATATCAGGGTTGTTTGACTGTCTGTATGAAGAAGCAACGCAACTTTTTTCCTTCCCTTATTGTTGCATCTCGATCTTTCCACTTCTTTTGGTATACACCCATGGATGTGGTCTTCTTTTGGATATTATGTTCACTCTGAAATTATCACTTCATTTGCAATATACCATCAAAATCATCTTGAGTTAGTATACTGTAAACTAATTAATTCGACTCTAACGCTTACCTTTAAATCATGAAACCAGGACTAACCATGAAAAATTCTTAGCAAGCTTTTGCATCGTGAAGGTTGATATGCTATGCCGTTTATTCACATGTATTCAGGGCTCTTGTTCCTTGCCAGTAAATTTGAATGTCGCCAAGAAAGGAATCTGATACTTTGCTACTGGTATTGGATGTCTGTCAGAAAGTGGTCTCCCTCGAGCTCGCACCCGAAGATGCCTTATCAAAACTGCAGGAAATCGGGGTGAGTCTTTTCTTTGATATTTGTTTCTGAACAACCTTTCTTTTGAGCTAATTAGTTTTCCCCCAAGGCTATTCTTTCATAGAATGGAGGTTTTTTCTTCATGTTCCTATGCAGAGCTTGAGAATTTTAATACTGAAGTAGTTGTTTGTCCTTGCCATCGTAAATTCATGTTTAGGCGTCGAATCCTCTATTACCGTCACTGTTACTCGATGTTCTAGTAGTCATAGAAGGTGATGTACAAACCAGTGAAAAGAAGGAGAAGGCCGTTCAGAAGTTCACAGATTTTGTCAATATGATATCAGATAAGGTGAGCATTTCTCTCTCATGATTTGTTTTTTCTTTTGTATGTTTTTAAGGCTTCTTTTTTAAATCTGTTGTCCTTTTATGGAATGGTATTAAGACTAACTCTTTAATGATCTTTCGTGAGGGTTTGCAAGAGCCACCATATAAGAGTTGTGACGATGCGGTCATAGTGGCTACTAAACTTGTTCTTAATGAGACTGCACTTGGACTTTCAACTCCGCTTGATGCTCCTAAGACTTTGCTCCACTCAGCTTCGTCTGATCCATTTTCAAACTACATGGTAGTGTCCCATCCTGTGGTCTCTCCAAACATTTCCAACTTGTTTTGTTTAAAACGCTTGAGCCATAGTTTAGCTATTGAGAGATTATCAGTTGAGTAGTGGTAGTGTTAGGTTGACGAAAAAAAAATGTCTATAATAAGGTCTTGAGTCATTAAGTCTTAGCGTTAGCTGTCTTTTTGCTCTATAATACTTTGCTACTTATCTATCTTAAGTAAGAAACCCTTCGAAAGAGTTCGTCAACAACATTCTGGTTGGAATGTATTTTTTTATATAGCATTTGTTGCAATCATTCCTACTGACGTATTTTTGATCTAACCGCTTGAAATTACTGAAAACGAATTGTAAGCGGTCCCTATAGTAATCATTAGCACGTGGGCAACAATACAGTCCAATTGTAGACCATGCTTTTTTGAGTGCGTGTAGTCCAAATGTGAATAGTATAGTCCACATATAGCACATATAGTCCACGGGGAGGGGGGGAGAGGGGAAAAAGCACTGCTCCCCGGCAATTTTTTGTCCAGAAAACAATTGTCGTCAAGGTATTGCTTCCCGTTATTATAAAAGATTCGGATTACTTGTCCTACAGCTCTATCATCAGCTGGTATAAAAAAATTCTGTATGGACACTACACCACTAAAGGACGATTAGATCGAAGTTCTCTCCAGCTATTTTTCCTGTCTAAGTCTGGGTGAAAGCTCTTAAAGCTAAAAATGTTTACCTTCAGATAATTCCTGCCGAAATCTTACGCCTAGAGCTTGACGTCCTTGATGCATCTTTACCTGCAAACAAACAACAACTCGTGCGTCTCAAGACTCGTTTGTAGTGAGTAGAATTCTGTTCATTTTGCTTGCTCTGTTTCTTGTGGCATTTGAAGCTCAACTGTTGGTGATTCCGCCACCCATCCTTGGCTACCTCCTAGAATTCCTCGTGAGCCTTAAAATCACAATTTTTTTCTTTTCAGTTATAAACAAGCTAAATATAATTTATTGCGTGAAGAAAGCGAAGGCTATGCTAAGTTGATTACGGAGTTAATGGATTCTGGTGGCGGTCTGCCGGCCAAGACCATGATGACTCGTGTATTGTGTCTTATTGGTGAGTATCTGGAAAGTTAGGGTTACCTTTTATTCTTTAACAGTAGTAATAAATAATGGCACCATTATTGTCTTTTCACTTCCTTCCGTTATGTACCACAGGGAGCATTCATGCAGATAGGGGTTATTTTTTAGGCCAATTCAACTTGGATCCTAATCGAGTGATTGATATTGCGCTCGAATGCTATGAATGTTGCGTTTCTCAGAAAGATTTCTATATATCGTTGCTGAAGGAAATTAAAGCTAACAAGGATTATCTTTGTACCCTGCTTGGATTCAAGTACACTTTTTATCACGTGAGTGATCCATTTGAACATATTCTTCTCTGAATTAATCAATTGTAGTGAAAAATGGGGAAGTTTCTTATTCGGGATTTCGGAACCTTTTTCTTCAAATTAGTTATCATATTTGGTAGCCTCTTGTAATAAGGAAAGCTCTCAGTGTCATTCATAGTAGGTGTCGGTACCGGTACCGGCGCCCAGTCAGATCGAATGGGTACAGGTATTTCATGTATGGTCTCAATATTCTCTTCTTCCGATAAACATCCCGCACATTCTTTCCTTTGTTGCCGAACTGAAACCCATACAGATTCCAGTTACTATTTCTAGGCTGCTGGAAAAGAAACTCCATTCTCTTTATATGTTGTCACTTCATCGTTACTACGCGAGGAAATGATAGATCTCATGAAAATCACTGGATTTGTAAGTCACGTTGTCACCTCTAGTATGCAAAATTCAGTCGATCTGATTGCAGATGGTTCCAAAAGCCGAAGGTATCAAGGAGACTCATCGTGCAAGGGCGGCGAAAGCAGGCGAAAGGGCAAGAAAGGTGAATAAACAGTATCTTAATAAACGAGCCTTGTCATCCTGTTTTACATTGTCTGGGAACTCGTAGTCTGCTCATCTAATGTAATGACTCACATTGAAAAGAACATTCCCATTCATTTTATCTTTGCCGAAGAAATCCACCCATAATCCGCTTCGTGTCTTCTTGGATTCATAGACAAAAGCATTATAGGCTGAGACTATTCTGGCTTCAAATATACCAGTGGATGTGTCACGCAATGTGAACGTCGATGTCATGGACACTGGGCAGTCCATTACTGGCGTGTCGTTTGCAACAGTTGCCGCAATACAAGAAGCTGATGACGCCAAACTTGCTGCTGAGCTCAACGAGGTTGTTTTGAATTTAAAAAAGTTCTTTAAATGTTTTTATTGATGCTTTGGGAAAAGCGCATTCTTTTAGGACGCAGTTCTGTCTACAAATCAGAAGCTTGGCTTAGTCTGCGCCCTAATAGAAGATGGTGCGTGGCCATTGGCAAAAACTCTGATCGATCGCCTACCTGAATACTACGCGGTACAAGCAAGGTACAATCCTCTTCTTTTTAATGCCAATCATAATTGAAGACGTGAAAATGTTAAAACAAACGATGAGTAAAATCCAGTAAGTGAAAATTTCGAGGCCTGAAAAATTTGAGCATCCTACCCAGTTTTCTCACATGTATTCGCGAAAAGCATCCTGATTTTGTATGAAACTGTGTGGGAATGGGAGATTTTGTCTTTGTTCAACGATGTGAATGTAAACAACTTGATTATTCTATAAGCTTTGCTCTATTCATATCTTATTCAGCTCCCGTGTCAGCAACGCAATCTCTGATCTTATTGGCAAAGCAATAGAGAATTTCTACTTGGAAAAGTGTTCAAGCAGATTCGAGGATCTAAATTTAAGCGTAAAAAGGGACAGCTGCACTGCTGTATCTGTAGAGCAAGTGAGTTTCAATTCATCAAATAACTCTGTTTGTTGCTAGGGTGAAGCTTTCTATACTCCTTGCTTTCTTTTGTAAAATCTGTTATTGACTTTTCAATTCACTTCAAGGTAACCTCGTGGACTGGGCTCGCCTCCCTTACCTCTATGTTATGGTATGTCGGCCCTCGTTTGGCTTATCGACCATTGATAATGACGAGGCTTGTACGCTTGATTACCGCCTTTTACCGTGAACAGCCTAAAGGAACCGATGGAGTACCTGCAGACTCACCAGGTATTTTTTTCTTCTGGTATTAACGACAAGTACTTTTTCCTAGAATGAATACCTCTGCTTATTCTATTTTGATCTTTTTTGCGAATAACGCTCCTGCTCTCAATTGAGAAGTTGCCTCATGTAAATAGCGCACCTCCTCTCGATTAAGAAGTTGCCCCATGCTGTTCTCTTTTTCAGTTGAACGAGCATCTTTCCATTATTTTTATTTACATTGGTGATAGGCATGTGCACGAGCGCAGCCACTAGTGCTGATTGCCAAATCCCCGGCTTTTCTATGCAAGATCCGGTTAGCTGAGTGTCAGTTGACAAATATGAGGGAGCATCACTAGTTTTTTGCCGTTCGCTAACATATTTCACTGTAATAGACATAAACTTACGTCAAGACTATACTGCAACATACCATTTGCTTTTAACGCACTTAGCCCACCGTTGCACGGATCTCGTGATACTCTCAGAAGGCTACTGCCCGAGAAAAAGTCACGAATGCAGGGCTTCTCTCTACTCATTGTGCGAGGTGAATCGCTAGACCCTTATTGCTTTCTTGACTGGACCAAACAAGGGGTAGGTAAATGACGCATGATCAGTATATACGAAGGTAGGAAACTTACCTCGAACTTGAGCTTCCAAAACACTTCAATAAGTTACTTGATAGCTTCGTTGTGAATAATTGATGCCATAGCTTCGCATTCGAGATTGTGCCATCAGTTATCCACAATGTAGTGTCATTCAAGACTTAAATCCGGTCATGGCTCGCTCGTTCATATGATAGAAGGTTGAGGACGCAAGCCGATTATGCATGCCGTCCAACAACAATTTTGCTCATTTCGTATCTTGACGGTTTATCCGACCTTTTTTTGAATTTTTTCTCTCTATAAAGCAATTTTTATATGAGAACCTTGTGGTTCAATTGAAGATTAAAGTGCTCTCCATTTTGTAGTTGCACGATCTATGATAGACATTGTGGATGAGATTGTTTTGCCCGGTTTGTCTTTGTCTGAGTTCAATAGTGGTCTGTCGGAGGAAGTTTGGACACTGCTACAGTTTTTCCCTTACACGTGGCGCTATCGTCTTTACGGGCAGTAAGTTCTTCAACTCATTTCTATATTAACGCTGTGCCCAGAACTTTTTGTGTACGTACGTTTCTTAGTCGTTCAACTTTTGCAGCTGGAAATTCGGTAATACAATGCGGCATCCTGAAGTAAACATCGTGCGCGGCAAGGTTCTTGGAAGGACGAAATATGTGTTGAAGTCAGTGCTGAAGATCGGCGTATATCTCAAGTACCCCAAGATGTAACTTCAAATTTGATATCCTCAATGCATCAGGAGACTATCTAAAGAAACTGTGCGAGTGATGGGAAGGCAGTTGGGAAAGTTATGTCACGTCCATCCGATTACTGTGTTCGACTACTTGCTTAGTCAGGTATTTTTTCAAGTTTTCAAGTTGTTTGCTTTTGATGATTTTGGCTGGTTGGTCTTTAAAAAACCCATATTCTGTGAGGAAGCTGCTTAAGTTTGATTATTGATACTTGACTCCTTCACACAACTCTTTGTACAGATCTGCGACATTTTCCTTCTTTTTCCCTTTTGACGGTGAATCCTTACTAGTTGATTCTATGGTTTAGGTACAAACTTTTGACAACTTGATACAGCCAGTTGTGGAGAGTCTGAAATTTCTCACAAATTTGGAATTTGATATTTTGACATGTAAGGGCTTTTTTCGTTGCTTTCTTCAGACAATTCCTTTACTTCAGTTCTTCCGTATTATTCACAATCTTCAGATTGCATTATTGAACAGCTCGCCAGTCCTGATAAACAACAACTAAAAGCATCGGATGGAAAATTGAGTCCATGGTTGCAAGCTCTTGCAACATTGGTTTGTCTTTTCTTAAGTAGTCTAAGGCTCTTGTGACTTGAACTCGAGTGCCCACTCAGTCGATAAATGTTACATTTCCTTAGTACTTTCACTTGTAAAGAAGGTTGCACGCACTTGAGCTTTTTCAACATTTGAGGTCGTTAATCATCTCAACAGAATAATCTCCTTAACCTAACGTTGTCTTGAGGTTGGTGCCGTCTATAAGAAGTACAATGTTGAACTAGCGGGAATGCTCAATTATGTCATGAACCAGTTGAAGAACGAAAAGAGGTATTTTAACAATAGTTACAGGCTTTATATTATTCTATCTCGGCATGGTATTAGCTCGACATACACGGAGCCAGTGGTATTCAGTATGTGGCAGTGCTTACCCTCATGATTTCGAAGTCTCGATTTTTTGATCTTATCAATAGTCACTCATCGGGGGATAAAATTCCTCTCTCTATGGGGTTTACTGGCGCAGTGACCTTTCTATAACTCAACAGCATGATCATTTATGTAAAGTGATGGTAGGAGAATAAGTCTTTCTGGCTTTTTTTCAGCTTCGATCTACTTGTGCTCCGTGAAGTCATCCAAAATATGGCATGCATCGAAGGCGTAGCTGGTGCTACAGCCGATCAGCTGGAAGCATTAGGAGGTGGTGAACTGTTGAGACAAGAGGTATTTATAATATTATAGTATATCGATATCGCTCATGGTCATAAATTGATTTCTCTTAAAACAAGGCATCTGAAAGACTGGGTACCTCCAATGAATGCTACCTCATTTACAGGCTGGAAGTTTTACGAATGCAAGGAACAAGCGTGCATCTGCTCGGTTACGAGATGCTGTGTTAGCCGGTGACATTGCGGTTGGATTGTGCATCTTGATTGCCCAGCAGAGGGAGTGTGTCGTATATCGCGAAAGTTCCCGTCTGCCATTGAAATTGGTTGGGGAAATGGTGGATCAGGTACGTGTCCTCTTGTTCTTCAACAACACTGGCATGCTGCAAGGTATGCTTAATAAGCTACTGTGTCCAGCCACTTACTCATTACTTATTCTTGGTGCCCGTTAAGCGGTTGCGAAGAAGTTCATCTATATTTTTTATTCTTTTGAGATCATTTTACCTATTTTATTTTGATTCCTTCTCTCATAGTGCCGTGACACNTTACTTCAACTGGGCACATTTCTTTGGTCCAATGTCCGAATGGATGATTATGCTCAGCGGATTCCTCCAGCCGTCTCCCTTATCCAAGATTATCATCTTCGTATTGATGCTGCCATGTACCTCACAAGACCGACGTATCTTCCCAAGGTAGGTTGTTTAGAAATCAAAATAATATCGTCATATTTCTCTTCAGAATTGAAGGTAGACACCAATTTTCACTCTCTGAAGACCCTGAATAACCTTCACTGGCGTTCGACCGCAGGAGCTAGTAGCAATAGCGCCTCAGAACCAAGACAGATGTTTACTTATCTCCAGCTGCAGCTTTAGTAGAATTTCGGGCAGCAAAATAGTGAGGGATGAGGAACATAATTAAATGTTATAGGAAAAGTAATAACTGATCTTTTTTTACTTCAACACAGTTATAGTCAACAGACTATGTAAGGAGCCGAAACTTCTCCCTTTCAATCATCTGTAGCTGAGAGGCAACGTTCTTCTACACCACTGAAATTCACTGAATCAATAAGATTTTATAGATTAACAGTTCCTATGAGGCGGCAAAACGAGCTATGAAATCGGAGAGTGAGAATAAGAAAATGGATACACAGCAAAAGGTGCGTTTCAAAAGCTTACGCGATTTGTATTTGTCGAGATATGAGGCGGCTTATTGTTAGAACGAGTATCATTCCTCTAGATCAGTTAAGCTCCCAACAGTCGCTGCCTTTGAGAGGGGAACATAACTCTGTATGTGATACCTTCAGTAACAGTTTTTTTTTTTGAAAAAACGCGATGAATGCGAATCCGCACGTCTTTTTTGTTTTTCAAAGCTTTTTTGTGAGTCAGTTGGATACTAATTGTAAGTCTTGTGCTGGTTCTTGAACTTGGCCACGCGGGACTTGGTTAGTAGGCGATCCACGAACACGAAACGAACGATAGCTCACAGGTTAACCGCAGCACAGAAGACTCCTCAAACTTGGGTAATTAAACTTT
>UZAF01021991.1:0-11050 GCA_900617895.1 Haemonchus placei
TTCTACCTTACTTGAATCATCTTACTCATTAAGGCCTTGAAGGGCGAAAAGGTAATAACATGATGTCATCCCTCTTGCATGAAGTAGTAATGAAGTAGAACTTATGACTATGAGATAGCCCCTAAAAAAAGTTCATTGGGGCAAATAAGGAAAGACCAGACTATTTCTGTGCCACGTACACATAAGAGAAAACCCTCAGATACTTCAAGCCCTGTTTTTTGACTATCCTGAGCAATCGTACCAAAATATATGGAGTTGCAGCAGGTATGAAAATTCGATACGGGAACGCAATTCTTACGGTAACCATATGGCTTAATAAAATGGAATGGACGCAGAACTTCATGAACAATATTCTCTATTCAACAACGCAATGGCCTCAACGAAAAAAGTCTCGGACAAGGACATGGGCGCAGGGAGGTGTGATCATCTCGCTGGGTTGCATCACCACCAAGTGCTCGTGTTAGGACCCACATCCAAATCACTGTTTTATTGGGCTCCCGTACTGAATTTCTATTTCTATGGAGTTGTATGCCAACTAAATAGTAAATGAGAGTTCTAAATAGTAATAATATATAAAAGCAGCTTACCGCTTTTTTTAAGGTCCGCCGCAAGGTAGGATCCATGACTGGGTGAAGTCTCGAAGATGCGCCTGACACCTTGAGCCCTTTTTCTTACAGTGGTGTTTCCAATAAACCGAGTCGACGCAGGTTCACTGCGGACGATGTAATGCAACCTATGGACTTTTAATTTTAAAAAAATCAGCTAAGAATACCACGAATCAATAAAAGTGATCGATAGGACCTGAAAACGATTGGTACTTTTGCGACCTACCACTCATACAGTCATTCTAAATTCCGTTAAGAAGCACAAGAGTACATGTGTGAAATGGGTGCTGACGTATTTCTCAGACGCTTTTGCCTTCCTAGATGACCCCGATTTGCCTTTCCAACCTCACAGCGGAATGATGTGCGATTCCGACAAGCACATCGCCGTGACATACTTCCGAGAGTCTATTTGAAATGTTTCTCCTATCTCTAAACTTATTTCTTAAATTCTTGTGCCATTAATCGCCGCTTCTAGGGAAAGACTGTCCGGGATATTGGCGGGGTTGTGCCAAATGGCACGGGTATTGATCCAGGATTCGATCGAGGAGATCAAATTACAGATCGTTCAACGATCAAGTTGTCTTCGCAGGCTGACTGGCTTTCCCAACCTTCCGTGGTCGATGATGGGTGGGGAACTTGTTTGGGAGGAGGAAGCTTGGCTATCCGCCAAGGTCCTCGATAATGACTGGTAGCAAATTTGTCTGGGAAGAAAAACAGTACTCGGTTGTGGGCGAAGTCATTGCGTGGGCGAAATACCTCTTCTAACGTCACTACGGCTCTAATCGTAGACGGAATGTTTGGGGCATCCCAAAACAGAATTTACAGTTCGGGAAACTGATCCGTGTCCTTTTTGATCAGAAACGATGACGTTATGGAACATTTTCCATTTTTTGTAAATTGAGGGATGCCATTTCGAGGCCGTCACTCAGCGATCGTCAGAATGTCCTTTTGAAGGTTAGAGGGCAATTTCATTGTCAGCCTTTCATCATGCCATCGTACGCTAAGGGCATCTCCGGGCTCGGTCCTATTACGTAAACAGAAACCAACGAAGAACGTGCATTTCTCGAAAAGTTGTGGCACCTTGTCGAGGTCCTTCAGCTAGGGACGGGGATATACGGACGTATGCATATTGATTGGGCAGTTGTACCTGCATTCTAACTATGCTGTTGTGACCAGGCATGTGAGCACTTACTCGGCTGCATCTACTAGACCCGATTACCGAATAAGTCCCATATGAAGGAGCGTAGCAAACTATGTACTCCTGATACTTGAGGGGTAGTCGCTGCGGAAATTCGAGGCTCAATCTCTGTTCTCTTGGCAGATTCTCCGGCAAAAGCTGCTGGAGAGGTGCTCACGTATCAGAAGAGATAAAGCGTTGTTGCGGTCAAAAGTGACCAAAAAGGGCGTGATTAGAGGCAAAACCCTGTCAGGAACGCCCCCTCAGAATGTACCGCCTCAGAAATGAAAAACGCCATAATAATTCATATTGGCTCGAAAGTGAAGATGCTAGGACGCAAATTCTGATGTTGTAAAGGTCGAAGTACAATCAAAGTCAAAAAAAATGATACGGTATGATATCAAGGTAGGATCGCCATATATTTGAGCTGTTGGTGTTTTTCTCAGTAGTCAAGTTGGCATGAACATTGGAACAATTCAAAAATAGGAACTCCGAACCACTCGGATCTGGAGCAGTTTTTGGTTTCGCTTTTTCTGGTAAACCAGTTAAGGCCTACAATCCATAATGGATCCCATCCACAGGCATTGACTGCCGAAGCGCTTAACGCAGTCATTGAACCTTTGGCTCAGAATTTGCCCATTTGCGACATAGGAACTTTTTAGTTCACTCCAGCTCGATAATAGTCCCTCGTTTATGATATCCCATCGAACAACCAGCAAAATGGGGCAAGGCCCTTGCGAACATTACAATATGCTCGATAAGACAATTTTCGCAAGACGCGGATTTTGGGCTACAGTAACCATCACGGAGAGGGACAGAAGAGACACCAGACGGTCAAGAGAAACTCGTTTACATACGGCGCATAGGAAAAGATAATGGACAAATTTGTGTGGCGGATTGAACACATCAAAGGTTAAATAGCCTGAAATTCAAGCCAAGACCTACAGCTCATGTTACCATATCACAAGACAAGCGAATTTCAACGAAGCCTGAAATCTGACTATCCCTGACCCTAATAAAAATGGGCTTCATACGGGATTAGTCAGCCTTCACCCTAAATTACTGGCGAGGATCGATTGCGGATTTCTTGAGAGGGAATCCCTCTTTGGGGCGTCAAATTGCTTCATCGCTCTTTATGGGTCATCAAAATTCATCTGAATATTGAAGTTGACATAGTAAAATAGTAATTGCCCACATTGAAAGGAAATTACTTGGGTAATTAGCCATGTGGAGAACTGCTGACGAATGGGCGCCCTATCGATTTGTGTCCGATTTCATTCAAGCAGAATTATGACGGGCTGGTTCGAGGAACAAGCCTTTCGTATTGATCGATATGAATGCCAAAAGATTCTGGGAAGGTATTGATTGGTATTGAATGCGAACGATTCCTGGGAAGTTATTGATCGATACCGGAAGCGGGAGTTTTCCGTTTTCCCTTAACCTGAGCCAGAACTCTGTAGGGATCCCTAAGGTTGAAGGGTGTAACAAAGAAACACGGGGTTAGATAGTGAACGGATGAAAATGGGTGGTCTAAAGGTCCGCGTAAAATCGTAAACGAAAGAAATCGGCGATCAATCGGCATAGACAAAGAAAAAAAAAGAAGTCAGTCGGTAGGTAGGTACTTGAAGACGGGATTACACTGGAAAAAGCACGGACTGGGCGATTTTCTGAAGGGACCTCGAGAGGTGGCGCAGAAAAATCGCTGCCCATGCTCATTTCCAACGACCGGGTGGGGGCTATGGCAGCACACGACTTCGCTCCGCCTTATTTCCAAGGAAGCCTTCATGTTTTCCAATGTCAATGCTAGTAAAGTGCAATGGCGAAAGTTGTCAGTAAAATGTAATTGCCGTTAGAGGGGGTGTCTTTATTAGCTTTTCAAGTGGACTCAGAAAAACTTAATGTTTGACCGAATGTTCATGGATGATATCCCTTTGTTGTGGGCGACATTAATATTTGATGATATGTGGGAGATAAAAAGGCTTTTCAAAAAACTTCATTCCATTGAATGGCAGCAAATGGACATGTAGAGGAACTCCCTGATGTGGACTGGGAATCGACCAACTTCGAAAACGACAGGTGTTTTGGGGATTCTTCCACGAGAGCACTTGTCCCGTTCACTGAACATGAGCTGCTTGAAGTCCGAAGTGTTGATTGCGAAACGAACTGAGATGAGTTCCAGAAGAATGAATCCCATCATGGGTTTGGGGTTGTATTTGGGCAATTTCGGAATTTTCGAAAAAGATGGGAGCTAATTCTTGATCACCCAGTTTGAAGTAGTGGTGGGGTGAGAAAAAGGAGGACGTGGGAGGAATAACGTCTAGAGCGAGCACATTCTTCTTCATGTCCTTCGAGACGGTTTTTTCTAATAGACAATGATACAGCCATAAAGAAACCTCCTGAGCGGGGGTGGCTAACCATTGGGCTTACAAAGGTTTTGTTCCACTTAAAGTTATTTGTACAATAGGCTTTTTCTCAATAAATCAATAAATCAATATTGAAACCCTCCCCCTCAAAATGAAATTGAAAAAACTTCATATGCTGGGGCGAGGTGGCATTTTAGCTTCCTGCCTACCAGACCAGCCGACTTTGAGTTTCCAAGGTGGAAATCATTACAGGGTTGTTGATTTGGAAAAAAAATGATCGATGGAGCTAAGACGGATGAGTTATGCACAGGATTAGCGGAAAGCAATGAGACAAAAGATTAAAAAAAACTGCACTTTCTCGAAGTTTCCCTTTATCCTCTGAGAAAATTTTCCTTTTTTTATTTCATTAATGTTCTGTACATACGCTTCCGCATTTACCTGAGGGAGCATTCCACGATGATTCAGTCGACTGAGTTATTCAGCAATGGTTGCGTTCCTTACACTCACCCACATACGTACAGATACCCAGTCGATTTTGGGTAGGGATTCCGGAAAGGTGGCACTTCTGCTTTTCAAGGCTTATTTGACATTCTCAAAGTCTTCCCGCCACGTCCCGCGTCGCACGCTGGACAGCTCTCCCGCGACCTAAGCCTCTCGCCAGTACCAGTTAAAATAGGTCCCGGGGCTGAAAATATCTCTAAGGCTGAGCAAGCACGGGGGCAGGTAAAAAAGAAGCCGATGGGTTCCAAAGTAATCCTAAACGGGAACGGGAGGTCTGGAACTTACCATTGCTGTGTTGTCGAACTACGCAGCAGCTACAAGCGGCTAATTGTGCAATAACCCACTAAACTAGACTGCGCTTGGGCTTATAACCCCATATGGGTTCTCACTTATGCTCTATTTATCCCGCTGCTAGACAAATAGCTAACATCGAGACAGTCACGAAAAGCATTGCGCGGAAAATCAACTGGTCGACAAGCACCGCATGTTGTAGCTTTGTTGGGACCTCCATCAGGGCATGACAAAGGCGGAAATTTTGGACGGACACATGCACACGGATTGTGGTCGTGACAGAGTACACCCTGGTGGCGACTTCATCTGCCCACCCTAGGGTTTGCCTAGGATCATTTAATTATGGCATAAACATGCGGAGTGTGTAAACGGTAGGATGAAGTGCGTAGTCCGCAAAGTTCCGCTCCTGCTACGTTTTAATTAGCCGCAAACTTACCGTTTGAAGTGGGTTCCCACTCCCAAAAATTCAAAACAGGAATCCAGTTCGATTTGTTCTGGGCACGCGGCCATGGTTTCAAATAACGAGCCGCGCCGCAGGCCCGCGCCCCTTACTCCTTCTCGTCTGCACACTCTCAGCGAGATAGTGATATTTGATTCTAGCGATGAACAATGAATGCCCATTTTGAAATTTATCATTTACCTAGATGTTGTCTCAAGTGTTGGTCTTAATATTAGGATTTTCACATGGGTACCTAGGTCTTTCACAGGTTTCAATTAACAGGTGGTGTTTCTCCCGAATTTCATCCCATAATTAAATATTTTTCGAATGTAAGTATTCGGATTGAAACTTGTCACTCAAGAATTTTCTAAAATGACAACAATTGGTTCGAGGCTCGTTTCTAAAGTTTTAGCAACGAAAGTGTAGCTGAAACCACCCCATTGTACTCTGCGTCTCTAAGGCAAAGGGCTAGGACCCAGAAGAGATTGGAGCCCCGGCCTTGCGGGAGTGTAATGGAGCGGAGGGATGATGCTGAACCAGTGGGAAGAACATTTCTGCTCAAACCTAATAAGGTGAGAATATCTGGATGCTCACTTCTGTCATAAAGGTGGAACGAAAGAATGAATTGACCAGAAGGACACTGTTTTGTCGAGAGAGCACAGACAAGAGGACGTACATGCGTCCCATGGTGAAACGCCTACAGAAAGAAAAAAACATCGTTATTTACTGCTGTCGTGTCGCATATATCTTCTCGGTGAAGGCTTTTGTTGAGTGAAATCAATCCTAATTCAATCCGATGCATATGGAGCCGCTGCAGTGTTTTTCAAATTACTGCTCGTTGTTTATTCCAGTGTTTTTTCTTATTTTCGGAGATTACTCCCATAATCTAGGGGGAGTATTTGCCATAGTGGTTGGAAGTGTAATTTATCCTCTGAAAGTGTAGACTGAGTTAGAAGCACACTCCATGAACGCTCGGCGTTTTTTATGTTGTTTCAGTTGTCTACTCCTGAGAAAAGTAATCGCTCAAAAGAGCATTATGTGGAATTACTTTGGGAGTATCACTGGCAAAAGTCTACTGACGCTGAACAAGCCGTCTTCGGAAAAGCCAGTGAAAGGATAGGCAGAATGATTGTCAGCTTGTCTCCAGAATTTTTCTGTTCATGCTTTGTGCGAGCGATGAGATGCTCAATTTTTTTTTTGAGAGAACGGCTTAGAATGGGCCACCCTGATTGGCAAAAGGAGCGACTAGGAAATTTATCGACAGTCGTCTGAGCATTCCGATAAGGAAGGCTTTCTAAGCTTTGATGGAAAACGGACTGGCAGCACCCTGAATGTGAAGGTTGTGAGTTCGTGTGGGTGATAGGCCAACATTCGGTCCAAAGGCCCAAAACGATCAGTGAATACCGCAGAGGACGACTAATCGTCGTGGGAGGTGAATTTGGAGCAGCCCAGTTCAATCCTGTTTAGCTGTTATTTAAATAGGGAAAAGGGTTTTCAATTATCAGAAAGTTACTGTTAATAGTCGGAGTGAATGGGCTCATAGCAATAAGTAAAAGAGTGACGGGAGACTGAAAGACTGACTGGGAGATGGTGTACGAAAAGGACTTCGACCCTTCTCCGAGAGCAGTCCAGAAACGTGCTCGAAATTCGCAAAAAAAAANAAAAAAAAACTGATACTGAGACTGAGTCCGTCGAGGAGTCAGGTGGAGGGCGATCATTTGCGAAGTGAATATTTGTTGGACGATAGGTAATGACAGCTGAAATGCGCCACCCACTTAGTTTCGTTAGAATCTTCGGAGTCAACCGATGGGCAAGTCAATATTTATTACCTCACAAGAGGATCAGTAAGATGCTGGAGCAGAGAGAATGGGGACCTTCACCAGCTGGGGACAATCAGAAATTGAATGGCCGCCAGCCGGTGAAAGATTATTTGTAAGTTGTTCGCTTCAGATATGTAGGTGTCTTGGTCAATTTCCGACCTAAATAGTAAATTAATGAGGTACTGAGCAGTCGATGAAGAAGTCAGTACTATTATCTTTCCAAAGAGACTGGTACCGTCTGATCAACCCCGAAAGGATGGTGGGCCAGAGCGTCTTGGGTGAGTATCGATCTGGGTTTTGATCCCGGGACCGTGCACATGTGACACCGCTTGCTGGTACACCACCTCCTTTCTATAACTGAGTTATGTGCATATTATTTCTTTACCTATGCATTTACCTGCTGGTAAATTCACCATTTTTCAACGCTGTTTCCGTGTTGGCTCTATTCCAGATTGAGTAATTCTGATAGATTTCCGCTCTTATTGTGTTTAGAAAGGCGACTGATTGTGAGATTGATATGGCAGGAGCTCGGATCCCCATGCTTTGATATCGATCGGTCTCGTTTCGGGGACAGTAGCATGGGCGCTTCCTAAAAATGGGATCGATCAGAGCCAAAAAGTGTTTTGTCTTTTTTCTGCCTCCCAATTCAGTGGTGGAGCTCAATGAGCTTGAACATATCCCACGCTGGCCGAGTTTTCGCAGAGCTAATGCGTCCTAACGAGGTACGCACTGATGGAGCCAACTGCCATCGTCGCCAACAATTCACTCAGTCAACTCACTTTGCCATATAGCTCTCTCTCTTTCTTAGTCCGAGCATTTGACTCGCTTTAATTAATTTTTATTTATTTATTCTCTTTTTCTAAACATCCTTATCAACTCTCATTTGATCATTGACTATTTGGCATTCGTTCTGTTCACTTGGCAGTAATCTACGGCAAGTAAGCTTTCCATTTTGCACTGATGTGACTATCTTTTGAAAATCCATTGGGTAATCGTAAATTGTAGTCTGTAGACTGCAGCTTGGCTTTTACCCAGACACCAGACCCATGGGCAGCTAAAATGACGTCATTTCCATGCCCAAGTTGCGCAGCCCTTATGATTTTAGTATAGGCCAAACCACCNAGCCCCAGATCAATGTGTGTTTGATTTATTTATGCCTAATTTGTAGAAGAGACCGGAACAATGCTGTAATCAGTGGTCGAAGGACTGGTGTTCGAGGCAAAACGCAGTCGATTTTGATCGAAATTGGTTGGGTGGCGCATTCTAAGGAAAGTGGTTTGGAACACTACCTATGACTTGGACCCCTACCAAACCCGACCTAGGTGAGTAGCATAGATGCCCACACTGCATGACCGGTTAGTGAATCCGATTCCGGCGTGAATTCTGCTAAACGTCCCTACACTTTAGGGTGTTCAGTTAGTGATAAATTTGCATGAGGGAGTAAGAGCAGAGGCTCGTTCGTTGGCTAGCCCGGGATTCATGAATAGACTTGAACCATCTTGAGTCAAAGTCGAATTTTGCCTCTTCCAGGGAGAAACTGAATGGCTTCGAAACATTTATAATTTCTTCTTTTCTGTACGGTATGTTCCATTCGATAACATTCTCATACTCTGTAATTTTAACTTCAGAGCTACGGTCTTCGGTGAGCGCATAGTGAGAAGTATCCTGACTACCAGTTTCACTTTACCGATTTCAGTCCTTACCCTTTAGTTGGCCAGCGCTCAGAATCACTCTCTTCCGAAGCAGCTCCTCTTGTATCACCAAATGACTTTACCTACTCTCATATCGTTGACCAAGCATCTGAAAACGGTGTAGTTGCTTCCTCGACCTTTCCCTCTGAAGGAAGGTTCAAGTTACAGCATAAGGGCAACTGTCGCATGAAGGCCGGGATCATTGAAGAGTAATACTTTCCCCCTCCGATGCTGTTGGAATTGAGTTCCCATCTAGACGTCAAGAGAATGGGCGAAAAAGTGAATGCGTTTGGGTGGTCACATTTCACCAATCTAATTAGTTCAGGGGACTCAATTACATGGGTGAGAAACTAAATTATTTCTATTCTCATAGATTCAGCGGTAAATTCAACCGGTTCAATCCCCACTAACTTTTTGACTCTACTAAGACATCGAAACTCGAATTTTATTGAAAACCGTATAAATACCTCGGAAAACATTATACTGATGCGTCGGAATCTCAAATATTCTAAAAACATCGTTTATACTTTGCGATCACTGTAAGCCAAGTTTTTTTAACGGCCCGAAGTTCACTAAGCAAGGCGCTCTCCAAAAAGCCATATTTCCTTAGACACCTAAGGGTATTTCGATGCTCTTTTCACGATTGAAATTGACCTGACCTGACCATTGAAGTCATAGCTGAACATTCGTTCCGGCTTTACTGGATTTTTTCAAAATGTGACTTTTTGTTTTTTTTTNNNTTTTTTTTTCTGATTTATTTGCTCTTGCCTCATGAGAATGTAAAGAGTAGATAGCCCAGTCAAGCGTGCACTTGACTTTGATTCCAATGTGATCTTCGAAAAAATTTAGTAAGCATGCCACCTATTCGAGGAAATCATATGAATTAATTAGCATGACTTTTCAAAGGTAATTCTACCTGAGAGCCACTTTCTTCTGAGCTTTCTTCCTTTCTTTCTTTCCCTCGACATTTCCCTAGCAATTCAATGCATGGGCATCCGGAGAAAGCTCGCGAAAACATGGTGAACAATAACCTTATTCTTGCATTTTACTGTGTGCTATAGCTGACAACTTGTAGAATAGGCAGGGTGCCAAAGGGTATTTTTAATAAAAAACATTTTCAGTGAGCTGGTTTACGACTCGTTTAGAAAACAACAGATGTTTGTGTTGTCTACCTCCTTCAGTTAACTGCGTTCATATGTCGACTGTGCCATTGCAATTCTTAATGAAACTAAATACATGACGCATTTGAAATTGGGATCGATTAGCACTATATAGTTACCCTCCGAACGAACCTCGTTTGCATATTTCAAAGAGTTGTCAAAAGCGAGAACAAAAACGCGACAGCCAGTAACTTCGAGATGCCTGCAGCTGTTAATCTTCGAAAGTTCAACCTACCTGATTGAGAGAGATGAGAGAACCTCCGAATTGACATTCTAAATCGTGGAGTAAATAAATTATCAAATGGTGGCAATGTTGATAGGATCCATCAGTGCGACAAAATTTTCTAGTTCTTCTACTTGTCAGTTCCATATTTTACTCTGCTGTTTGCTGGATGTTCACATGCAAGTTCAAAAATACTGAATAAAAAATAAGATTTTGAAAAACCCAATCGGAATTGGCCAGGCCCAGTGTCATTCAAAGGCGTGGTTCACGATAATTTCTAGGTATCTTTTCACCTTTAAAAGCGGAAGTGTTTGTATTGAAAAGTGCATCGATTGTGCATAAACGTAGAATTCCGCAAAGTCAACGGAATATAAGGGTTTTGAAAGAAGTGAAAGTAGGGGTTATTCAAGATTACCATGACGGAAATGGCATGGAAGAAGTACTTGGACAAGATTTTAATTGTTGCAATCGCGTAAATAGCTGACTACATAGAGCCAAATATCCGAAACTGCCATCCACTTTCACCATGGGTCACGATGAGTCGTCTATATTTTTCTCCTCAGCTTAACTTCCAACGAATTGGAGAATTGTGCTCACGTAATCAGCTTTGACTTCATATAAATATTCTCACTATGAAAGGAAAGATTAAAGTTTTTAATCGTTGACCAACAGTCTTGAAGGATTCGCCCCGCATTTGACTTCCATTCAGAATCGTATTGCGGGTTGATTGCGTGTGTGGCCTAAACAATGATTTGCGGTGGTCAGCCGATGCACAATTCA
>UZAF01021994.1:0-11046 GCA_900617895.1 Haemonchus placei
TGCTAAACAACTTGCATGGACCGAAATAAGTGGTAATCCGAAGGAGCACGATCCGTGGGGTATGCGTTCTGAACAAGCTGATCCCATCCAAGATCTGCAATTTTTTATGGATAGTCTTAGCGGCATGGGGCCTGACGTAGTCGCGGTGCAACAGCACTTTNNNNTTCAGCTGTTACAATTGCGCAAAGAACTGACTACATCAAGCCAGAACTGTACAGAACTACCTTCTACTAACACTATGGGTCATGACAACTTGTTGCATTTCCCTACATTAGCTTCCTTGCAATTGATGCAGGCTCTACGATGCCGGTAAATCTCGTCCGAGGGTACACACGATGCAATTTTTGGGATTTTACAACGCCCAGTCTAAGCGGTTTTCAGGTACGGCCGCACCACATACAACCTACGAATTCATTACAGCAGGATATCTCAACTGTGCTTCATATTAGTGGTGACAGGCGAACATCAAACAAACAATACACAGACAACCAAACAGACGCATCAAACTTGTGCTTAACAGTCGTATCACCCTAGTAACGTTAGTATTTCATCTCTTTCGAGTCAAACATGGCCTGGCATCCGTATCGATTCCCAGTTCGGATGCTCAGGAAGAGTAGGACGGAAGTTATGAATTTCCGGCCATACACACACTTACACACATATGTACCTACACATACACATGCACATACACGCTCCGTGAGCGCCCGGCCCCTCATGCTAAGAGTCCTGCGCAAGCCATATGTCTCTAATTGTAAGTGTCTTGCTTTACTCCTCGTTTATTCCATCTTGGCTGCGTATTTTTACCCAGATTACTCTTTCGCGCGTACCCCGCTCTCAGTCTTGCCATTAGTGTCCCTACCCTCCTTTCTATTTTTCTACCAAGTTTGGACACTCTAGGTTCAAAGAAGTAAGAGTTATAAATTTCCGGTTGGGCACGTACACCGGCACATACATACCGACGCACTCCAACAGACAGACTTGGCAGTTTATATAACGTTGTCACAAAAATAATGCGAAATTCATGCCGCAATATTTTTGCCAAGTTTTCTACAAGTGCGCGAGCGACCATACACCCGATACAAATGAATGTTGTATTAGGTGTGTACATTAATTCCCGCCGTTTTTTTCGGGCAAAAACACACTTATTACAAAATCAAAACAAAACGTGAACAACCAGTGTTAGCTACAACTACTTGCCATCTTCCTGTTGGCTTGTTGATTCCACGCCTAAAAGCTTTCATCTTTCAAGGCAATCTAGTCATCAACCCATTTCCGCACTTCTTCGGTTTTTCGGAAGCGTGTATATGTATCTGCTAAACAACTTGCATGGACCGAAATAAGTGGTAATCCGAAGGAGCAAGATCCGTGGGGTATGCGGGCTGAACAAGCTGATCCCATCCAAGATCTGCAATTTTTATTTATAGTCTTAGCGGCATGGGGCCTGAAGTAGTCGTGGTGCAACAGCACTTTATGATGTTTCCTTGCTATTAAAGGCCGCTTTTTGCCGAGAGCTTCTACAAAATTGTCAAGTTGGTGTTCGTAGCGGTCAGCAGCAACGGTTTCGTTTGTATTCAGCAGCTCATTGTGCACAATACCCCTGTGATTCTACCAAATACACAGCACCACTTTTTGGCAGTGGACATTCCGCTTTGGCTGTAAACTCGTTTGCGCTGGGTCTACATATGCTGCTGATCCGTTTTGGATTATCATAGTAGGTGCATTTTTCATTTCCATCACAATCCATCAAAAAAGTGTCCTTTTGTAGCCTTCAAGGTTGTTCCTGCAAGTCCTCATGCGTGCTTCGAGCTGCTTTTCTGACAGATCGTTAGGACCCATTTTCGGAGCTTTCTTACCTTTCCTATTGCGTGCAAGCGTCTGGAAATAGTTGCACAGTTGACGTTTAGCTCCATTGCCAGCTCTGCTTGGGCAGGGCCGGATCTCATACAACAATGCTTGCAACCGCGAATCCTTGAACTTTTTCGGCTGACCTAGACTTTCCCTGTCTTTCTAGTCAAAATCTCCACTTCTAAAACGTTGAAACCATCCCGTGGAGGTTCGCTCAGTTGAACTTGTTCTCCATAAGTATCGAAAAGTTTCCGTTGGGCTTCACTGGCAGCTTTCCTACCATTAGAATCAAACAGTAGAAGAAGGGCCCAGGAAAAATACCTATAACGTTTCATGTTCAATGAGTTTAGGAGCAACAGGGTTTCAGGAAAACTGATTTGTTCGCCCTTAAACAGGAGGCCAATTCCCCTTTTACAGCATATGACAGGTTTTACACGTAAACCTACAGCACGGTTTGAGCAATGACCCTTTGAATTCGGCGTTGCTTCGAATTAATGCGCACATACCTAATACTTCGACTTTGAGAAATAGGGTTCACTCTCTGCTTCACTNTCGTAAGGTTCTGAACGACTTTAGCGCCTATCATTGGGGCCCAAATTTGAAGTAGAATAGATCAGAAGGATCATCTGACCCTAAAAAACTATTCTACTTAGAGTTTGTGCCAAGAAAATTGGTGTCAGAGTTATACAAATCGTCACGACCTTCGCCGCGCAAGTTGCCGCGCTCGTCCTCGGACGCACGTTCGTACCGTCCCCCGGAAATAGTTGCACAGTTGACGTTCAGCTCCATTGCCAGCTCTGTTTGGGCAGGGCTGGATCTCATCCAACAATGCTTGCAATTGCAAACCCTTGAACTTTTTCGGCTGACCTAGACGTTCCCTGTCTTTTGAGTCAAAATCTCCACTTCTGAAACGTTGAAACCATCCCGTGGAGGCTCGCTCAGTTGAAGTTTGTTCTCCATAAGTATCGAAAAGTTTCCGTTGGGCTTCACCTGCAGCTTTCTTACCATTAGAATCAAATAGCAGGAGTAGGGCCCCCGGAAAAACGACTTATAACTTTCTATGTTCACTCAGTTTAGGAGCAACGGGCTATGTGAAAACTGATCCGCTTGCCTTCAAACAGGCGGCCAATACCCCATTCACAGAATATGACAGGTTTTACAGGTAAACCTACAGCATGGTTTGAGCAATGACCCTTCGAATTTGACGTTGCTTCGAATTAATGCACACACACACCTAATACTTCGACTTCGAGAAATAGGGTTCACTCTTTGCTTCACTAAACATTTGTGTGTCCACAGGGTTTGAATCCATTATGGATAAGTAGGTTTTTGGCGCCGTCACAACTGTTCAAAAAGAGCTGTCCATTAGTCGAAACCACCCGCAATACCAAGCACGCTCAGGAACAGAAATCAGCTTAATAGAGAACCTTACAGCCATGGTTCTCAAAGTGTGCTTCCGGAGATCAAGATCTAGATCAACTTGTTCGCGGTCGCAAGTCGTCGCTGGACAATGAACACCCAAAAGCTGCTGTAGAAGCAAATCCAATAAGCAACACAGGAGAATGAACATAAGAGAAGAACTAGGGGTACATCATGCAACGGTAGCAGGCTTCTGGGCATGGGGGGAGGGCTGCTCCTTTCCAACACCGAGCTCTAGAGTGTAGAGACGGCAGAGTAGTAGAAGTCGCTGGCCCACAATGGTGCTTAGAACGTTTCTTAACAGCTAAACATAGTTTTTTTGACCAAGTCATAGGAGCGAAGGAGCACTAGGGTAGGTGAGTCAATTGAACGTCCAATCCTTACCTGATCACAGCTTTTTGCACGAGTAAATCTTCTCACCCACACCGGTGCTCCTCCACTACTAATTGTAAGGCTTAGGCATAAAACTTTTCTGTCTAACCAAAAATCTCTGAGCGCTAGGAACATCAACGTGCTCTCAGACGGCCGGAATCATCAGGCAATACTCATTTTCATTAGGCAAGCTAAACGGTTGCCTCATCTCCACCTCGAGCTTACCAGTTCTGCAGGTCGATCACCTTTTGCCGTTGTATGCGAAGCAGTCTCATTGGCGATCTTGTCTTTGAGGAGAACTGTCATCTCCGGAGAAGACTTTACATTAACTACTTTCTCCTGGTGCAAAGCATGGAAGGAATTCATAGTTCACTGGGTTACTCTTTTGTGCCTTTCGGAAAAAGCCAAGGAGGTAAGTGCTACATCGTAGGAGTGACCGCGACGAGCCCGCATAACATGGACGAGTTTCTTGAATGGTGGACGAGTTCTCCTGTCATCACTGCTGCTCATCGATCTTCGCAATAGACGCGCTCATTTTTGATCGATTCGCTGAGTACCGCACTCCAAT
Organism: Haemonchus placei; assembly: GCA_900617895.1. Classification (NCBI taxonomy): domain Eukaryota; kingdom Metazoa; phylum Nematoda; class Chromadorea; order Rhabditida; family Trichostrongylidae; genus Haemonchus; species Haemonchus placei. Next base: position 4,205 of record UZAF01021994.1, read on the forward strand.
TTGATGAGACTGTTTCTAGTTATTTGGTGCAGCTATATTTTCGTTATGTTCTTTGTTTCACCGTCTGTGCGATAGGAATACCCCTGGTCGTTAGAGGCTTTGTATCCTGTCTTTTATAATTGGGGATACGTCGCCTTCAGAGATGAAAGACTTTGTGTTCGACATTGTGTACTTTGTATTTCTGGTAAAATATGCAATTTTGCCGCCATATTATTTGTGATCATTATTAACAGTGCTCTTTTAAGGATCCGGGACCCTTTTCTGGGTCTATTTCTGTCATGTACGGTTACAATCAAGGGAATTACGGGTAAGATTATTTCTGTGCTATATTTCTTGATTAACGATAATTTTAATTGTTGTAAGTAACAATAGTAATGATAGAAACAGTAGTAATGAAGTAATACTAATCTTCTGTGCTGTATGAATGTGCAGAGCCTTTCAAACCAATCGTCCCCCTTCAAGACCGGAATTTTTTTGTGCCTTCGATCTGTTCATAGCCAAGCAGGCACCCTGATAGTGAGTATTCCACTCCGGTGAAATAGCAGAGATTGACTTTGGGTGGGATCTCATGTGTCTTAGCCTCTCAGAAATGCTGCAAATGGTATAATATGTTCCGGCAATCGATGGTGAGCTTCAGATCAAGAATTTCGAACTACCTTGAAGACCTTGGAGACAAGAATTCGCTTGAAATTTTATCCGAACCCAATGAGATGAATGCGCAGCAATTGGAACATTCTTCGTGGGATCTAAGGATGGCAAGCACGGGGTTTAGTAATTAAAGCAGTAATAATAATAATAGACACTAATTTTAGGCAAAATTCCCTCAATTGTTTCTTGTTAGTTTTTCTAGAAGTGAATTCTAGTACTCCTGCTTTTTTTTCTTAAAGATCCGTTCATGAATGAATAAAAACATTTAGTGAAGGTTCCTTCCGTTACATTAAGATCCCTTCTGGAATTACTCTGGAACCCTTCCTACGAGTTTGATTATCCTGCTTTCTCAGGTTCTTGAAGTATGGTTAGAATCAAAAAACCATCTTAGGTGCTTCTTGCAGTCCGCGGATTGAACGATTTCATTCAAGGAATTCTGCGCAAACCTAAACAAGCGGTGGTTTGATGGTGATATGTGTGAACTATATGAGGGGTGTGGCATGGCATCCCATCCAAGCTCCAGCAATTTTTGACGAGTGGCCAAAAATACCTGTGGTCTGGGCTATCCTGATGGAAGTCAATGCCCTTACGATTGGTCATTCTGAGCGCTTTGATGAGTGGTCAAAAACATGTGCGGTCTGAGGGATTTATGACGGCTCGCCTCCGCGTTGTTGTTCACTACCCATATTTCACGTCCTCCGTTTTCATGGTTTTCAGGAACAGTTCATTTTTGTTTCATTTGAGTACGGATTCGCACATGGAGACGCGGTCCATCACATTGCGCTTGCTCTCTTCGTGAGGTGCACGACATCAAGGCTCTTAACAAGGCCAATAGTTTCAAAATGGCTCACTTTGAAGGTTTCACGATCGACGATATTTCACTTTTATCCTCATGGAGCTGAGTTGCGATATGCACAAATGGAACGCACACTTCTATTCTACGATTAGTGATGTGCCGATTTGTTTCTATTGCATTTTGTTTTGTCGTTTTCAACTGGTGATAGCCTCCCTAAGCGTTGCGGTTCTTCGAGAGTGAATTCACCGTTTAGATTTCGCAAACTACTCACGCGCTGTACGTTTCCATATAGCATTATCTACTTGGACGTCGCAACTCTTTCTCGTGGCTTGAGCAACATTCTCGCCTCGCCCTTGGGTAGAAGAAAAGCACCAGGTGCCGAAAATGCACAGTGGCCCTCAAAGCTAACGTGGGTCTCATAGAAACAGACTCTGAGGAATATAGAATCCGAACAGGGATATAGAGGAAGGTTACCCTTTCGGAAAATATGTAACTTTATAAGGTTGGGTTCTTGATCTTTGATACAGCAGTTGACAAACCCAGGATGTTTAAAAACAGCGGGACAAGCCAATATTTGAGCCTCTTGTCAATGCGGGTGGAATCGAATTATGGCATTAGTCATTATTCCTGCATGAAAGGGGTGATTTGATCGTGCAGTCTGTAATTCGGATACACTTCTCGCGTTCGACGTATCTGACCCGATCGGGGTAGAGGACTTAAATGATTTCGACGAAGTCGTCAATGTAGCAGTCGTGCGAGGCACCCTGAAGACCCATTTTGATGCTCTAATGTTTCAGATTAAGAGTGCGATAGCTGGGTATAGACTTTTTGCTGACAATGCCTAATCATTTGCAAAACATTTGCTGAATTGGTGTCTAAATTAAAAGCGAACAACCGCCATTGAGCACCCAAGTCAAATGATTTTATTGCCATACTCAATGACGTTTCATGGAAGTGTTATTTAACTGTTTTTAATTTCAGGAACTATGGATCTGCCTACACAGCGGCCGCTGCAGCTGCAGCAGTTTATGGAAATCTAGGTGTTGGTCAAGCCGCTTCTCAAGCTCAACAGCAGTCAAGCAGCGTGTTCGGGTTAGTCATACACAGCGGCGCCTAAAAATTTCTTCTCTCTCTCCATCTAAAGCAGCGGCTTGTTTCTTCTCACTCTCCACCTAAACCAGCGGCCTGCGGCATTCAAAAATGCTTATAATCTTTCGGTAAAGAAAAACTAACTGTGAAAATTTAAGGTCGTCAACAACCAATCCATACGCTACCTATAACTCTGTTGCGGCTTCTTACGGATATGGGAACCAATCTACGAATGCGGCCTCAATGTATGCCGCACAAGCTGCTCAGGTACATCTTAATTGAAATTACTGTCACTTACATGCACGGCATCCACTCACTGCTTACTTGTGAATTTCAGGCACAAGTGCAAGCCACTCAAGTGAGTCGTTTGTCTGCTGATGCAGCATATGCTGCTGCCGCTGGCGTTGCCCCGAGCCAATATTCAACATTCGGAGCTGGACAAATTGCAGGTAATCTTGTCGTGATAAAAACTACATTTACATCCTTTGCGGTTTTAGTCACTCGTTCTTGTTTTTGAAAGCCTTTACGTAGCTGACTCAGAGGGTTGATGGGATTGCTTCATCATCTTGCTAATTCTTCGTAAAACTTGAATTCACAGCAATTCACAGCCCTTTGTTACTCGTAAGCACTTTGTTGAAAGCGCGGTTGGAGTAGACTTAGCTCATACTTTGATGAAGATAACCAGGAATACTTTAGCAGTAACCTCCAAAAATAACTACTTCGAAACTTATCCACCATCCACGTCGAGGATTGCTTCCATTGGCAAGGTAGTCGAATTACAAACGCGAAGAAGTTATGATCCTTGGAGGCGATCCACGCTTTTACATCAGCTATTAAGTCATCCAAATCGTCGTAGCTTCTATTCCCTTACCGCTTTTCAACGGACGGTTGACGTAATAATCCATAAAAGTTTCTGCCGGTAAACAAGGTAGATTTGGAGCAGATCCCATCCCTTAGTTGGCTTTGGTTGATTGTTCCGTCGCCGAGAAGTTATTGAGATCACGAAATGACCCTGTCACCTTCTAACCTTTCTCGAAGTAATAGAGCGTAATTTGTGTGATGCGGATGGTTTTCTAGACATATTTCTGTAGAGAAAATCATGGAGATCATTGTAAAAAACCCAATCAATGTTTGAATTTTATCGAGAGAAAAGAAGCCGCGAAAAATCCGCAATAATCATGCATCAAACTCAACTAGTAACGTAAGATCAGTAGTAAAGACAGGACTCTTCCCACGGTGTCTCCACATTGTTCTAGCGAATCGCGGATGTCATTCCTTCACAGAGTTGGGGCTTGACGCGGTTTACTCATTTATTTTTCTGGAATCATGGTAGTCACAAGGGCTAAGATCTAGCAATTATGGGAGTGGGAGCTAACAGTGATACCAAGCCTTCCCAGTTTACCCGTCGTCGTTCATGGTGTGGTTGAGCATCGTACATTACAGTCGAAAACTGTCCTTCCAAAATCGTTATGAGATGATAGTTCGATAAACGTTCTCTTGCAGTGGTTTGCAAAATACTTTCGCGGTTAGAGCAATACTCTTCAATAAGTTCCACCGTACGAACATTCGGTGATAAGGCGAAAACTTTCCGTCATTTTGTAGTTATCCAATTTCTTTCTTCATGTTTTTTTTTCTTGTGTGGCATACCTACTGCAGACCATCGTGGGGATTTTTTTCAAAATGAACTGTTGTTCTTCCATTATGTGTGTCGTTTTGTCGTTTCTATTCTGAGAAAATCTTCAAAAACTAAGCCCTTGTATCGGGCTCTGGTTCGAATCTGATCTGATTTTCTATGGTCGCACTCACGCAGCACTTGAGCTTTGACCATGAACAGTAAAATACGATGAACATTTAGATTATTGCCAATCATCCACCTTGGGTTAGGTTCAGTATCGTTCTCACCTTTAAATGAGTTGAAAGATTCGAGAAGAAAGGGCGTTGTGATGAATGAGAAGGTGCTTACAGAGTTCAAGGACATGCATTGTTTGGCTGCTTTCAGGCTTCAACGACCGATCGACCGACCAACCGACCGACCGGCGCTGGATGGCCATGTGCTGATATCGATGGACAAATTGCGTTCGGTCGGTCGTCGGTTGCGTCGTTGAATCCAAAAGCATTTCTCCACCGAGCGGCCGACCGACAGCGTTGCTGGCCATGCATTGACAACACTGAACCCATGGATACCGCTCGCACGACCCTGAATGCAATCTGTCCTGTGTTGTCAGCACGTGGCCAGCAACTCCGTCGGTCGGTCGGTAAAACAGTGCACGTTGCTGAACTATGAAAGCACCCACACTCGTTACTTGCATCCATGAGTTGTAGTGACAGACCCTGTACTTGTTTGATTGCCTAGCTCCTTTAAGGCTTTGGCTCTGCCCAACCAAGTGCCGGAGCCACTGTTGGGTACGGCAGGCCGACGGCAACGGCAACGAACCATGCTGCGAAATCTCTTGCTGCAATTGCTAGCACAAACAATAAATCCGCCCTTACAATTAGTGAGTAATTTTCAGCTACGTTTGCATTTCATTTATGCGTACTTCTACTGTATCACCTTTCTTCTTTAAAAATTCAAAGTAATTATATTTGCCTGTACTTGGATTTCTTCTGCTGCCATTTAAGGGATGTCATTTTCGCCATTTACAACCGGTGTGCGAGTTTTGGGCTAGCTATATCTTTGCTTTTGCTGCATTAAAAAATTTCATATAGAACTTACAGAGGTTTTTTCCAAAATTTGAATGAAACCAGGTTGCCATTCAATGGATAACTCCGGTTTGCGAGAAACTTTATCTTTTGTTGACTGAAATTCATAATCTTATTTTTCTTAATATGCAAAGAGATAATGCTCTAATGGATTACATAGAAATGATTCTCTGAAAATCCTTACTGTTTCCAATAGTAGGGGTATTGTAACTTTAATGATGTGGGTGTTTTTGCATCTCGTGTGAAGCAATATTGGGTTTTACCCCATGTGTGAAGCTGCTGTGTGACAAAATGTTATTACTAAGTGTCTTTGAAACTGAACTATAAATGAGGTCTCCTGATTTGCGTTTGTCAAAATCACAACTATGAAGTGCTTTCATGCAAGAGCTTCGAAAAAAAGTGACCAAGAGAGTTTCACTGCATGATAGACGTTCATATTACATCATTAGTTGCCACCTTCCATCGGCTTTTAAGGTTCGCTTCCGCGAAAACAAGAGGGATGCGGGAACGCTGTACTGAGGGAAGTTCTTGTTTACAATTTCATTGGACTGTTTTGCCCCATTTGGAGGCACAGTCGAGCTCAAAACAAGAACACATGTGTAGGGAATTCAAGTCAACCCAGCACTTAGTGTCATTTTAAGACAAGTACGGTGCTCACCAAGTGCTGGGTTAACATAAATTCCCTACACCTGTGATTTCCGAATGCATTTGTCATTTCTTGAAATTCTGAAGGTTGGATTTCAAGACTTGTTCAGACGTCGTTTTATGGTTTTTATGCTGTTAAAGTAAGGCCCAACTAAAATGAAATTGGCAATGAAGACTGACATCCTTAAAAAATTTACATAAGGTGCTGAAGTAGAAGTACGGATAGATGTTGTTGTATGCTTGTCGTTTTGAAGCAGTATTAATCCGACCTGCGGCTGTTTTCAGCTTCATTCCTTAGGGTCTTCCCGATCTCTACTTATGTGGAAGTGTAGTAGATGCCTTAGCTGTATTTGAGGTTCAGTCAGCTTGTATTTCCTTTGCTACGTGTTTAGTTCGAATTTTCAGACTCCTCCAACTCTTATTCGAATTTTGACGCGGCTGTTTATGCTGCAGCGTCTTCTTATCTACACTCAAAAGCAACAGGAACTACGAATGCGTGGATGAGTAAGAAAACTGGTTCGTCAATTCTCTCTTTTTTATTAGAAAAACAGGTGAACAGGGCCCGATATGAGGTTATGGATCATTACTTCTCTACCTTGTGCGAATTCTTTAAGACTTTCTCATCCGCTTAAGCAAACTTTATTAGTAGGTGAATATGGTCAATTGTCCTGTATGAGCTGCAGCCATGTGCCGGCTACCAACTGGCTGCTCTTACACCTAACCTTTAGCGAGTTCTCACCCATGCCGCATAAAAGGGGGCGCTTTCCATCATCGCTGGCGGTACTGGTTAATGGCATTCCTTTCCATAGTCCTCAATATTCTTTTTATTCGGTGTCGTTACTTCTTATACTTCTGCTTGTTTTCATTCTTTTCTCTGATAGTGTGATGTCAAGGGAAGGGAATGGGCCCGTCTACCGAAAAGTTCTGCTCGTTTTTGAAGTAGAACCAGTTACAAGTCCTTTTT
>UZAF01021999.1:0-11032 GCA_900617895.1 Haemonchus placei
TCAAGCGCGAATCGCCGGAAAATTCCGTCTTTCGCCACAAAGCGTCTTGTCGGCTCATTTTATACCATCGACGTGAGATCCTGCAACGAGAACGATTATTCGGTGCGAGCTTATGAGAAGTCCTATGTTCCTTCTAACATGCAACTATGCGGTGTGGAAAAACGTTGCGCGTTAAATTACTAGGTCGATGCATAATTATTGCGGATTTTTTCGCGGCTTCTTTTCTCTCGGCAAAATTGAACTTTTGAATTTGGGATTTTTGCAGAAATAATCTCCTCGCTTTTCTTTACAGAAATATATCTGGAAAGTCATCTTCATATATGCCAAATTATGTCCTATTACTTCGAGAAATGTTGGGAGGCAGCACACTCATAACGTGATCTCAACGAAATTCTCGGCGATGGAACAGTCAGGCAAAGCCGAAAAATGGAATGGAATCTGCTTCTGCGGTCGCCCTATTCACCAACAGATACTTCTATGGATTATCACGTCAATCGCCCTTTGAAAAATTGGTTAACGAACACAACTTTCGACGGAGTGGATGGCTTGATGGCCAACGTCAAGACGTGATCGCCTCCAAGAGTCGAAACTTCTTTGCCTGTGGAATCCGACCGCCTAGCAAATGGGAAGCAGTGCTCTACGTAGATGGTGGATATGTTCCGAAGCAATTATTTGAACATGTCTTTGATCGATATTTCTATCGTTTCTTCAAGTAATTTGCTAAAAAAAAAATCCGCAATATTTATGCATCAACCTAATAAAAGGCGCTGTTGAACTGGTAGGATCAAAATTTTCGTAAAGCATGGGAAAGAATTTGAGGGGAGACTCTATAGGCAATGCATGACCCTGGTTACTTCCCAAGTGCACAGGATGCGATGAAAGTATAAGCTCACTTATTCATGAATCAATAAATTAATTTTCGCATCTACTTGTGTCGAAAGAAACTCAAGCAAAGGCCGCTCACATCATCAACAAAGTATAGAGATTTGACACGAAAGGCGACCATTCAAGATCAAGAAAAACTTCCACTATGACTAACAATCAACTCGTGGACGCCGTCTGAAAGTGCGTTAAGCGAATTTTGAAGCGCAGAAGCATCAGAATTCCCGAAAACTGAAGGTGTCGAGTATACGAACAAACCATGGTCAATGTGCAAAAATGTAACATGTACAGAAACCACTATTGTTTTGGAGAGGAACGGTCACAATCGAGCCCGTCTGAAATATGTTGTACCATTCATTGAACACTCTCTGAGAGTACCTCAAGACCATACAATAAATGTTTAGTGTTATGTCGCTTTCACTGACAAAACCATTTGATTGATTGATACTTCCTCGGACACCAAAAGAAGCCAATATAACAGGCATAATCGTGAATCAAGCGGCAAGAAGCAGGCTTGAGGGGGTGGAACATAGACAAGACTCGCATAGCTTCATCGGGCCAAAGGTCGAGAAAATTGTTCAGCAATGTTGCCGAAAGCATATAACGGCTTTCATAGTTGCTGAGGAGTGGTCGGCCACCTGTCCGGAACTCACTTCCCTAGAATTTGTATTATAGGGTCATGCCGAATGAAGGATTGCGCGTTCTCAATTCAGTTCTCCAAACCTCCCCAAGTTCCGCGATTTCTGTATGAGATTTTCACATTGTATGACCACTATGATCTGATAAAGTTTCCAGGATACTGAACACCTATGCCCGAATGGCGACTCTAGATGACCGCGATAAGAATTTTGCAGGTATTCAAGGCGATGTACCTTCTTTCACCCTTCGAAGCTGACAAAGGACAAATCAACCTTTTTCTATGCCTAACTGGTACTAGTTCATTTTCAACGAAACTTAAAATGTGTCTCCAAAAACTGAGTCAAAAAATTTGAACAGTTCCAAAGCCGCGTTCCTCCCAGTAATAATTGTACAACGGTAGGCGGTGAAGACAATAAAGGAAAAGCCAACATCAAAGAACCTACATTCCAGACCTCACAATGTTGACTGGGCCTCCCAAATTCCGCAAGATTTTCAAAATAACATGTTCAGGCAGCGTATCCAGGCTTCCCATTCCTGATGACTGGATGCTCATTCATCATAGCATTTATATTTAAATTTATCAAATCTTATACGCTTAATTAGGCTACGGTTTCAAAACCCAACAATCATTTCCACCACTTGAACGTATTATGTTTATCGTATCTGACAAGTTCAGCGAAAAAAATGTAGAGAACTGGCAACGTGCAAAGGGATTGTGAATTTACACTATCCACTTAACACCGAAAAATGTAAGTTTCTGAAAATTATGACGAAAACAGAACAGACGGCAAAATAACAAATGTACACGGGGAAACGAAAGACATTCACCAAGGCTCGTGAATAAGCGTTTGGGATGATTGAGGAAGGAAACAATAAATCCAAGCAAGATACCGGCTTCAAAACAAAAGAAAAACACTAAAACGACTAGCGAAAAGTCTAAAAATTCAATTACTGTTTTAGGGATGAAAGAAAAAACACCGAAAGTTCTGCAGGAACAATGAATCAATCTATAAAGAACAGATCTTGACACTAAGGCAGCGAGAATATGTGGCAATCGAGCCAATCACAAAACATGCAGCAATAAAATGAAATGGCAAGATATTACGTTCACTTCAGCGTTTACAACGAGCGGTTTTCCTGACCAAAATGAGAAGTATCACATCCAACACCCATTTCAATAGAAGATGATTCGGTGGAACTATTTTCAAGCAGGAATACAAATGAAAAGTTCGCACTAGCTCTTCTTCTCACGCCACTCTTCGGGAACTGCGCCTACATCTACATACAAGTGATAATAGAGAGGGCGAACAGTGATCTGAAATGAGTTATTCATCCCAGTAGTATTCTCCATTTTCTTTCTGAGTTTCTTGCAGCTAGATGTGCAAATGAATGAAATACAATTAAGAAAGAATCAGCGATGAATAGTTAAACTTGGTGGCACTAACCTTTCTCACAGTCCACTTGTCAGTTTCGTTTAACCCATCATATGCAACTCGTTTATCCGCTATCTCGAGTAACTTATAACTTAAAAAGAAATCCTTTGGAGTGTGACTTATGATTCTTGAGGAAGGTAGATTCATGGCAACTAGAGCACAGATGAGAAATTTAGTAAAACTTAGTGATTACGAAACTGAAGTAAGAGTAAATAAAAAGTCCCTACATTAGTTTAGGTGCGGTTCTTTTCCGTTTCACGTGCTTCAACATGGAATATCGTCCGGTTTCCGAGTGCGGTCGCTCTATTGTGTAATTTAGAGAAAGTATACGTTTTCCTAAAAAGGAAAATTGCTACATCTTGTCGGTGAGGCATAGAATTGTGAAAAAAGGCCAAAGTTAAGCAGAACCAGAACAAGAAGTAAGAAGACACTTGAAAAACATTTTAAAAAAGTTCAAGAGGTATTATGAAAAATGTGGACATCGGTAGTGAAACAGCGTTTTTCGAGGAAAGAGTAGAAAATGGCAAAAATGCGTCGAAAACACAAACCCATATCATCATCTTCCCCTCCCCAAGCCCAATACATATTGGAATATCCATTAATGTAGCGATAATCATCCATAGATACAGCTAGAACACCTCCGACTATTTCCTTGTACCACAATCTGCAAAGAATATTGAACATCATTAATAATGTAACCAGTCAGGAAAGAAAAAAGAGGGGTTTTCCGCAAAAAAAGTTAAAAAAAAACAATGCTTAAAATTGCACCCAATGTGCAAAATGCCGCAAACTGACTAATACTACTATCATATGACATTCGGAAACCCCCAGATCGAATTTTTGATGTATTATGAAGAATTGATAATCAAAAAAAAAAACTTTTAACCTGTTTGCTTGCTTTCTACCATTTTACCCCACATCCCTACCTCTCGATGTTGTTAAAACTCTGTTATCCTTGCATTCAGACTTCCGCTCACTTATACAGATGGAGTTTCAGAGGTATGGTTCTTGATTAACCTCTCAGGCCCTAACTGAGGCGATAAGGCCGAAATGCTGGATGAATAGGGCAGCACAATCTCGTTCACGGTTTTACGAACATATTCGAAGAGTCTATATTTTTTTTAGTAAGAAAAATTTGTGACTGCAGCGGCAAAGTCGACTCGCGAGGATATCTCGAAGGTGATCTCATTTGGGATGGCCACCTTGATTCACCAGCATCTCATATACGCTATGTATGGTAGGCCGTAACCACGATCAAGAACAATTGTTTTTGCTAAAGTTCACCAATAGGGCGGAGGTGGTGTAGTGGCAAGTGACGCACTATATCACACGCACGGTCAGGGGTTCGAATATCGAATCGATGCCCGCCTAGGCCAACCAAGCCTTCCATCCCTCCGGGGTCAGTTAATTGGTACCAGACTTGTCTGGGAGGAAAAAAGCACTGACTTGTACATCGGCTGGCCACCGCAAGTCGTTGTAAAGGCCACATACGCACTCATTATGCAACTGCGATTCTGAATGGAAGTCGAAAGCGGGGGTGCATCCCTCAGACGGGATTGATTAACGCCAAAAACTTTATCCTTATCCCTCTATTAAGTTCACCAAATGGCAAGCAAAAATCTGTACAGGCATAGGAGCATGTAGCACTGGAGCATGACGGAAATTTGAAAAAAAAAGGAAAAAAACTTACTGGTATCCTAAATTGCTAACAAATGCTCCCATATGTCTCGGCGACGGAGGGCACGAGTATGGGTTACGGTCGTCCTGTGGGAACATATCGACATCGTGGAAAATGACGCAATCGACATTTAATGTCTCCGCAAATCGGAATGCCGCATTCATTATACGTCCTTTGTTGAAAAGATCGTTCCCATACTGGAATTGACTGTGCATAGCGACATTATGCTAGATAAAAATAGTACTAGCAGCACCATCTTATTGAAACGCTTATTGAAGCTATTGAAGATAAGCAGCAGCTTATTGAGACGAACTATTGGGATAACAAAAACTGTTTACATTATATTACAAAAAAACCAACGAGGAAAATAAGGAATTTAACCTGCTCAGTAACAATGAATCGAAAGTCCAGGCGCTGCCGTTGAAGAATCGGAATAAGGAAATCAAGTAATCGCGTGAGATGACTTTGACGATCGCGAAAAGGTATGATGATGGCTACCTTGTGACGAGCCTTAACAAACAATATAAATACTCTATTACAAGCTGGTGCTTCTCTGCATTAAATGAACTGCAAGTTTTTGCACTACTGTTATCCGTTGAGATAGGTAAAGGAATAAGAAACAAAGAGAAATTACTAAGTGAAAGCTCTATCTGCAGACCGTTGGCATGCATATAAGTGAAACGTAGTGGAATATTCCCAAGAAAAAAACTCAATAATTTCAGTATGTTCAAAGATTAGAACCTTGCATCGATTATGTAAGTACCTTGCATTCAGACGGTTTCCATTCTCCGCCGGGTTTTACTTCAGGATGCGCAGCGGCAACTTCTGCTTCTTGAAGATTTTCAATTAATAACACTGCCTGGGGAAGCGAACCTGACAAATCAGGAATGAGTTCCGGTTCAGGGCAAAGATCTCCAGGCACGCTGAAAATACAATGACAATCAAAATTGCAACATTATAAATGTGGCTAGAATTTAGAAAAGATCCGTATAATAAAAATGCCACCTAGGATAAATGAAATTTGAACATCAACCTTACTTTCAGTGATATATACATTACCTGCTCAACCTCTTGATCCGTCGTCTGCTAGAAAACCTTTTTTCCATGGCACTAATGTCGATGAGTGATGGGTCAGAATGCGCCATGAAAACCTCCCAAGCAAAACCAGCGCAAAGCGGTTGCGATGGCGCACCTTGGTGGTTCGCGACCTTCTCTTTTGCAAATTCAAAAAAATCTTCATCATCAGAAACCCCTGACTGATATTTGGAAGTAGCACGTTCATTCAGCTCTTTGGTCAAAACATGAGTGGATCACGTGAACTTTAAAACATACAAAAGAATACAAAGCTTCAGGTATAAACTTAACGACTAATGTAACTTTAATTTCTCGATTTTCTAATCACAAGAATAAATTGTGTGCCAGGTGCTTTCATTAGTGGTGTGTCGGGTTTTATTGCTCAGCATCATTGATCACTTATTGGTTTTCTAATGGCATGAAATGTGAAAATGATGAAAAATCATGACTGCTAAGAAATAAGCAGTATCTGAAACGTACATGGATAAGGTTGTTTTCTTCTCCATTTTCCTTTCTGAAGTTTCTCCAACATTGTTTAAAACAGTCAATGTTTGTCTGGCGTTTTCAATTTCCTTCGGATCAGATTCATCCAACACTTGTGGAAGCCTGAACATAGATATAAATTGTTCACTAGTGAAAGCTGAGATATGGTCCCCGTGGATTTCATGAAAATCTGAAAATGTTTACCGAATCGATGGCACACGGTAATGAGCGCAAATATTTTCGGTAGTCCGAACAGATTTTTTTTTNTTTTTTTTTGAGCGAACTGAACTAAAGCAACATGGGGGCACTCGAAAATCACAGTTCGTTCAACGAATCTGAGCCCGTGTCGGTTCTTAATAGTCATAATGACGAAGAACTCGAGAATTATTGCGATGAAGAAAAAATTGCCATCATGTATCACAAAGTCGGATCAAGGTTTTAAGTGGAAGCAGTGGAACCACCGATAATAATGCATTCGAATGAGCATCAAGTGTTCAATTGAAAATTCACTTTTTTGAAAAATTAAATGTCGCTCTGTGACAGCACGATCCCTTGAATGTCCTTTCTCAGGTGATTGCCCTATTTTACATAGCTATCGCGTGCAAATGCGAATCCTATCACAACCCTTTTTCATAATCAGTTGTTCGTACTACCACATTAACATCTAAATAGTGTTTTTCCAATGTAAACATTCAGAACTAATCCATCTACGCCCATCTATCGCATAAGGTTCGCGAGACACATTCTTTGGTCACAGAACTCTTCTCCTTTGAAATCGATTGCAGAGAGAGCAATTTAGCGCAGCGGCTTGACTAATATCGTGGCCAGTCAGATAATCGCTTAACGTATTGCAAGAAAAACCTATTGGGGTTTCTTCTTGTACTAGATATATGTAAAAAATATGTGCATGTTACAAAAAAGGGTAAACTGCAGTACCTTCCACTATCGGTAAGCTTTTCCGCTTCCGCTGTTTTATGTATTGAGGACGGCGAATTCTTCGTGAGCGGTAAATCACTGGAATTTACAAGAAATTGAATACTCGAAATCGAAGGGCATATACTCAAAAATAAGATAAAGTTAGTAACAAAATACCTGTTCCCCGTATATCGTAATAAAATAAGGTATACAGCAGAAAATGCAAAAACCAGAAAAACGAGGTGTTTGGGAGCAAAATTCCTGCAGATGCAGTAACATTTCCGCAACATAATGAACAGAGCACCTCCGCAGTAAATAGAAGAGCGCAACAATAACGCTCCACACACGGTGGTGAGTGTAAAACAGTGATCTCACCAATTCATAGAAAACCTGCAATTCCATAGTATACTACAAGGAAACAAAATCCGACACGTATCACTTCAAGTAAACAGCACAAACTCGATAGCGGTATTGAGAACCAAATGAGAGCCAACACAGAACGCAGCGCACTTTCCGTACCATCTTAAATAACATGTGCAATTGCACGCTATGAACAATTACCGTAACAATGTGCCCCCACTTATTTATTTGTGAGCCTTAGGGGTGCAGGACGAATTCAGTTCCCGTGAATATGTTACACAGTAGTCCGAACACACACTCAAGCACCTCTAAGCACCCGTCACGTATACGACAGAAGGGTACTCCGGGAGAAGCCCTCAGAGTGGGTGGTGTTGTATGACTTCTTGTCCCTTTCTTTTTCAGGGCCCCAGCTAACTAGTTACGGCCCCAGAAATGTGTTAAAGAAGTTCCGCATCTGTTCTCTGCAAGTTCCAAAAGTAATCAGCATTTGGGTGTTTTAGTGAGCTCGGAAGTGCACTCGTTAAGTATGTGGGACGTGGCATCAATAGTAAAGTGAGGAAAGGCTGTAAACAGGAACAGGATTGTTAACACAGCCAATTTATTCACCCAGGTTCAAGATACATTTCTAACATTATTATAAAGATGGGTTGCTGCTATAAGGTAAAGAATAGTTTAAGAAGTGCAGCTACGCCGTCACTGAAAACTCCAGAAGAATTGGAAAATTTGGAAAACTATTAGGAAAATTAGCTTTGTATCTGCTCCATTTCGCCGTTAAATTCTCTATTGTAGCACCCCATGCTTGGATTTCACGTCAAAATCGAAAGTACTACTAGAAAAAGAAAAGGGCAGCAAGTCAAAAATCTAATTCCACGTACTTGTCGTCAAGAGAAATGTAAAGAGAAGTGACAACCGTCACGAAAGACGCAGAGCAACGATTGTTACAGTGGGCGGGCCGGACTTTTTGATCCTGGCAATCTGACTTCGAAGTAGTATTCGATACAGCAATGGGAAATTGGCTTATCAAGGGAGTAATTCGCTATCACGTGAACCTCAACATCGAGTTCCTCCCACTGCCTTCCCCCTCCCTCCTCCCTTTCTCCCAGCCATCCAACATTATACAGTACTCCTTTGTCGAAGTTAGGAAGGAGGTTACTGAATTGAACGCCCACGGACGCAAATACATGTGATCGCGAAAACATGGCTAGTCTACAGTAGTACATTCTGGATTGGACGGATTTGGAACCCATTTTCCTTTTAGGCGCTGTACATAACACCACGACATGTTGGTATGTTACAATTGATCAAATAACTCTCGATCAACAAGCGAATAATAAAATTTAAGCGTGAGCTTACGGTCTTTTGCTGAAGTACGCAATCACACAACTCACCAAAGTGGGTTTCACTGATTAACTTATCACTTCAACCCACCTTGAAAGGCCCATCTTGAAGGGCCTTTAGGGACCAAAGAAATGTCACGCACCTCTCACGCCTGTAATTGGAAACCTGTATGTGGTCGAGTTGTCCTTCGCGCTCTAGTTTTCGCTAGTTTTTTCGCTAGCAAAATGTATCTGATGGTCCGTATTATTGCAATCAATGATTGTAATACTTTTAAAGTCCATTATCACATATTATATTTCTTTTTAACTTGGTACAGCAATAACTATGTCGTAGAAATCTCGTTTTTTTTTGAATTATGAATTGTAGACCGTGTTCCGTACAACTTGTTTTCGAAAAATTCTTTTGAAAAAGTTTGGATTACCTTCTAGGCAACACATCCAGTGAGTCAGGCGGCTAGGAATAACGAAAATAGTACATTCTTGTTAATACTAATACATAGTAAGTAGTTGTTAGTTGGTGTGTGTCGATATGAATGCCTTATTACTTTCCCGTTTGAGCTACATCCAGTCCTTCGATGGAACACGTTTTGGACACAGTGGTGGTGCATGATACGTGCTTTTACTACAAACACTTGTTGCCGGTTCTAATTACTTACGCTCTTTGGATCGCTTCGGCGTCGCATTGACGTAGTTGACGGTGTGGCTTTGTTCGTGCTGTTTTCTATTAGATGCTCGGAAACCAGTAATTGAAAGAATAACTTACGCCCTTGGATTCGTTGGGATTGTGAAGAACCACTGGTTTTGGGTGCAATCATCCTGTTTTCATAGCGCACGTCTTCTGCCCTCAGCCGCCCCGAAGGCGACACAGACGGCATAAACCGTGGAACACGAAGCCAATAAACCGAAATAGTGTTCGTATAAGGTAGACGAAGGGGGTTAGTTGAAATTGGTGGATGTAAACATAAGAAACACTAATCATTTGCACTTATGCCGTGCCGTCGCTAATGTTCGTCCCTCTATCGGTCTACAGTTGTTGAAGATTAAGAGAGGGGAGATGGGGGTTGCAGTTGTTCGACACGGCGGGGCAGGGCCTTATATTCACGGCTGTCCTAGATATATGCAAATCGTTGCGTGTGTTTGCGTAAAATCGAACCAGAGTTGCGAAACTCTATTGCTATTTCCCTTAAGAGTGTTTTCTTTAATTTGAGCATAAACATTAATTCAGAAGTTGGTTATGAAGCATGATCTTCGAGACCTAGCCATAAAACGGTGTATTGAAGCCGTATACACAGGAGGTATTGTGGAATGGAGTGCCAATGGCAGTAAATTGTATTCTACATGTTCGAATGTCGTCAAAGTTATCAACCTGGACGAGAATCTTTCAAGGTTTGACAACTTTTTTTACAATTTTTACCTTATTTCCCATATTTTCGAGAAAGCCGGCAGAAGTTCGGAATAACTTTGGTTAGTTTTAAACTCTCCGGAGAGATGCTAAAAGTTCTATACTACTAAATGCACGACTTCATGTTTTTCAAGGCCATCTGGGGTGGTGAAGGAGACAGTGATCCTCGTTTGAAGTTTCATATTGTTCGGAAAATTATTACATCTACAAAATATGTTGGTCTTGGTGAACGGTAAAATAGGTCGTTTTTTGATTTAGAGTTAGTTCGATCTTGTGAAACATTGCTTTCCGCTTACTATCATAGGATCTCATAGTCGCTCGACATGATTGAGTTATATTTGATCACCAGTCGGGTCGCCCGGCTTACGCCGGGCCTCACCTTACTTTTATCAAGTAGTTAGAAAGTGTAGTTAGGAGGGGGGGGGGGCATTGATTTTATCCAACACTGAGGGCTAGAGTGCAGAGGAGGGGTAGCCGACCTGACCTGTTCCTAGAAACGGTTCTAGGCGGAAGTATATGGTTTCAAGCTAAGCCTCATTAGGGGAGTAGCGGCGGGGTGGGAGGGGGATGATTACCTCGTGCAAAAAGCTAGGATGGGGTATGAGTTAAATATTTAATTGACTCACCCGCTTCGAAGCCCCTGTAGATGATATGTCGGTTTTTGCTCATTGTGAAAACCAAATAGATGAAATAGATCTTATAACTTGAATGCGTTAAAAGTCCATATCATTGTTGTTTAATATGACTGTAGTGTTTTTGGTGACAGTGAGGAGCCTGAATTCGTCTTACAAGGGAAGGATCCCAAGTCGAAGTGGCCATTTGAAATGGG
>UZAF01022001.1:0-11013 GCA_900617895.1 Haemonchus placei
ACAAGGGCTGCTCTACATAAGGTACTGACGCTATGAGAATAATCCTTTCACTAACTACGTTGTTTCTCCTCTTGTGAATCAGGAGCGAAGGATTCATGTCAGTGGTGTACACTAGCAAGTTCACCAAAAACGTTTCATCTTCGTCACTTTTCCAGCTGCTGCATAGCGTTACTACCTCAAGATTAGTTCGTGTACTATCACAAACCTATGGTCCGGCGATCTATACCTGCGCAGGTCAATCAAGCCCTTAACTTCTACAAGGTTGGTGAATTGGTACCAGAATCATCTGAGAGGATAAGAGCACTAACTTGTACATCGACTGCAGTTTATCGCCTACATAGGCTACATTCGCATTCAAAACGCCACTACAACTCTGAATGGAAATCAAATGCGAGGCGCATTTCGAATAGGGATCCATCAAACTTTGAAGGCTCGAAGAATTTCGTCTAGTTTATTTCAGGAGTATGTCTACTGAGCTATGCACGACACAGAAAGCTAGTCGTCATTCTGGCTACTTCAATTATTCATGAGTACCTCGGATAGCTCAATTTTCAGATTCACAAACATTGGTTTTTGCTGAGTTGCCAACGTCTTTACGGGATGAAGCCTAACCCACTGCCCATTTCGGAAAGTTTCTGAATAATTCTGTATCTATGAAAGACGTTGCGATGCATTTCTTTGGATGATCCCTTCCATATGCATGACTCGGGGGTTAGTCCGGAAGAGGAAGACCTCGAAAAACACCCACAAGTTCTAATCCTTTTTGCCGTAGACAACACAATCAATCATATGGCCTTGAGGTAAATAAGCTGGGGAATGGGTAAGGTTGGACAAAACTCAGAGGAATGCAAATGCAGGGTTTCACTGAGGAGAACCTCATGTTGGAAGGAAAAACTGGAAATTTTTTAATGGCTTCGTGATACTTGAGAAATCCCTCCAGCCCTCTATGAACACACTTTTCACCTCCACTGCCTTAGGACTTTCGGGAACGGCCCGTTTACATCATGCGTTTTATGAGTGATTGAGTAGGGCTTGTGTAAATCCACACTCCATCACAGGAAGTCGGAACTTCCCACCCTTCATTCCACTGCTACAATTCTCGTTATGGAGCATTTTTTTGTCTCAGCTTGTTATTTCTTCTTGTTTGTGTGCTGTATGGTATGCGTCCTTCCATTACTTGAAGAAAATCCAGGAGTGGACCATAACCCTAATGACCGAAGTACAACAGGAACAATACGGCCGAAGCTTCCGTTACTTATGGGTTACCAGTAGAGCTCAAATTCGCTCTACTGGTAACCCATAGCAATGAAAGTGGGGATAAGGAGGAGGAAAGCATGAATGTTATTGCTGCTTTGTTTGCTTCATTCCTCACCTTACTAAGGCTTGTTTTCTAGAGATACACAATAACTTTAACAACAAGAAGGCATTAGAGACAGTGAACTGATGTTGTTGTGAGGGAGAGCCATCCTATTCCTGACTTNATTTATTTGTTTACCCCTCATTAACTTCGCTCGGTAGATACTCACTTACATACAAGGTGAAATCAATAGTTCATAGGTGACTGGATATGAAAGCAGATTTCCTCGACGAAAATTTCAAAAACTAGTTCATGGAGCATCGCGCCTCGGTAGTGAAATAAATTTATCAAAGTAAAGGTATGGGTTCAAATCCTGTCGGCGTCATTGAATCCTTTACTCATATTATATCCACATCCTTTAATCTCTAGCTGTCACGGCAATCAGGATCAAAGTAGGAGTCAGCTGACCTGATAGTACTGACACGGTCCTGGATCGACGGTCTCTTTACAGCGATCTTCAGGATCTGTAAGCTGTCATTTAGCCACTGTGTCGCGTTCAATAGTCAATATTCAATAGAAATAATAAATTTAATTTGATTTTCTAGACTTTTAGCACATTTTCGATCAAGCATTAGATGATGAGACAAGAAAAATGAGTGATGAATAGTGATTGAAAAAAGGACAAGTTCGGTACCGAAAGGGCAAAAATTGAAAGTATTATGGCGAAGGTTGAACGCTACTTACTCTTTATGAATGCAGGCTCTCCGGTATGAGTCAAGCGAAAACTACTGAATAATATTAGCCCTAGAGCAAGTATCACCGCCATAGTGGCTGGCCAGGATAAGCCGAAGTGCTCAAGGATGCCGTGCAACGCTCAGAAATGCATAGACCATTCCGGCGGAGTGATCGTGTTGATTGGCCCCTTTCGCACTCGGAAATTCTGTCGCCATGATGCTAAAAAATTTGAGGATCCCTTTCGGGGGTATTTCTTGTGAAACATTTATGCATAGCTAATTGCAATAGCTACTCGGAGGAAGTTTATCATCTTGTAATTGAGGGGTGTCGGAGGGAAGTGTACACCTTTTCAATAGAACTCCAAGAATGCGCCATGCACTTCGCTCCAATACATAACGTGCGGACGTGTGGGTGGCCTATGCAATGGACTAAATGAAGAATCGCATTGCGGATTTGCAAGACGATTCCAGGAGCAGATTCAGTGGAACATCCTTTCATGTAATACGGGGAAAGAATTCTATGCACATGGGACATAACCCCATGTCACTGTCCCTTTTCCTGTTGAGCTGTCGCTTCACACCTGACCAGCTTGCCCTCGATACATGCTCGACAGCAACTCATATCAAATGAGAAGGGCTCCCTCAAAGTTGTTCTCAGAAACGCCTCCAAAATTTGGGACGTGGATTCGCGATCAGCATTCAAAAACACATATGACTATACTTCTCATCTTTAGCGGCTATTGCCACTCTGTATCTTTCCCTTGCCAGATAAATTGCCCCTCTAGTATGGCCATAGATGTATCTGTCGGTTCGTGGCTGAAAGACTTAAAGAAAATGGGCGGGGCGTGACCTGAATGGGCGTGGCTTATCCAAGCATGGTAGGCCTACTGAATTCGATGTGAGCGTGACCCTTAAAGCAGTCAGTTCAGGGCAGTCATAACCCGAGATGATTTATTGATGCAAGATTACTGAGAAGAGGTCACAATCTGGTCAGACTACTTTCTTCTCCATGAAGTTCTCGAAAAAAGGTCAGTTGAAAGACATAGGAGAGTTTCTGCTAGCATTACGCTCAAGTTGGCCATTTCAATAAAAAGCATTGGCGGCTGGGTGGCGCAAAGGACGACTACCTCGCTCACGCAGCCTGCCAATTCTGGAATGTATCACTTCGAAGACATCCAGAGCTTCTGCTCCTTCGAAACTTCACCCTTTGCTTTACAAGCAGTGGCTCAACAACGTTTTCCAAAGGGACAGCCTTATTTGGAGAGTGAATAGATAGAAACAATTATTATTTGCAGAAATCGAAGGTAAATAATGAAATAAGATACTTTCTCAGGGCTTCTCCCGATGTGTGGTTCTCTTTAATGAAGCTAAGCGTATTGAAAAATGTTTTTGTACCTTTCTAATTACAGAAATGTATGAGGACTCAAACAAATTCGTTTCTCTAACTTGGATTAGGCGACCCATCGATTTTTCCGCGGCTCTCTCTTCAAAATCGCATTTCTATTCTATCCTGAATCTTGAACATCTGCTTTCATCATCTTCCTTTTCATCTCAAGTATGGTCGCGTTGTAATGGGAGTGTGTTCCCTTTCTTCCCGGAAATGAGCCTGTCAAAGCCAGGAGAAGTTCCGAAACCTTTGAGGGAACCTCAATCCCAAGAAATGATAGCTAAAGGCCTGTCAAAGAACTGTACGAGTCCAGGGTGTGGCCTTGAAGCTTCCATCGAAGTCTAATGCTTTTGATGCTCCTTCTCTTCAACAAAGCTCAATAGCTTACATAAAAAAATTAGTCCGTGCGCTTACTAACCTTATTTTGAAAATGGATCACATACTCAACTTTGAACGGAGGTAGTGTAGTGATAGGAGGCGCACTGTGATACACGCGTGGTCAACGGATCGAATTCCCGGCCGATATCCTCCAGGCCAACTAAGCCTNCCATTCCTTCGGAGTTGGGGCGCATCCCTAAATGGGATTGAATGACGAAAAACTTCTTCCTTACTTTGTCATTTAAGCAACAGTCATTCTGAATGGCATGCGAGCCCACACATCAATGTCAAGGCTAAGCTGCTGCGAATAGCATTTTAGCCCTCCTAGAGGATTGCTGTACCATCCATTAGAAAGATGCTGACTTCGACAGATTTCGTTCCAAGATTTCGTCACTGGAGCACGATATGGTAGTCACTACCATACCTGTGCTCCAGTGACGAATTCTTGGAACTACGTTACGTAACGTACGTAACTAATCACTGGATCTATCACTTAACTTTAACCCTCTTGCGCTTCACCGTATATCAGAAGGTAGAGTCGAACGCCAGAACTGAAGTATGCAATCCTATGAGTTGAAGTGCATCCTCAGATACAGACCTTCCAAGGTTGGCTGGTCTGTTTTCCGAGGAGCATCTTGAACTATAGAACCACCTGCATCCATCCCCCGTTCCGCAGCAGTGGACTCATTCCTGTGACCATGTCCACTCTAGAATCACCTTACAATAACTACGTTTTTACTTTTAGGTAGCGAGAATTGACTCAGTCCACGCTTGCTGTTATTCAGGAAGAGAGTCTAAATTTGTGAGGGACTTACATGAAAAGGTTGCCTCCTTAACCTACTGAGTTTGTTCTCCCTCGGCTTCGGCAGCCATTAAACAGACTGATCTCAGACCAAAAATTTTTCTATGCAGTCCCATAAGAGCGGGTAATCTAAAAGGATGAATTCTCATCATACGGCAGACCTGAGAGGTGATTTTCAATGTATCCGCTCAAATGTGAAAGACAACATGTTCGCCTTCTGGAATCAACAACATCAACAATCAGGTCTCAGGTCAGAATCCGCCATATCATCTGAGCTTTTCGCTGATTAGAGTTCGATTAGTGGAAGCAGACGCATTGGTGAGGACAGGGTCACCGACTTCTCATCGGCTAGCTCTAGAACGTCGCTGCGCTTCTCTAGAACTGAATCACTGAGAACCTCTCCAATTTGCTTGAGTAAACATCATACTCCCTATTAATAGCCAAATATCAGTGAATTTTCTGGATTCAAACTTCACTTTCTAATCCTGGGCTTCAGCAAAATAGGCTTTCTCCTCGCAGACTTCACCAAATTGGATTGAGAAGTAAGAAAAAAGAGAAACGTTCGTTAGGGCCTTCGCTCCTCTTCCTTTTTTCTCAACTAATTTGATAAAGTCAGTGAGGAGACAGAGAGCCGGGTCTTAACCGACTCCTCTCCAAACCCTATAAGGCCTTTCTTTTCAGAATGGCTACTGAGACCATCTCATGATGAATTTTCCGAAAGCTCAATAAAGTGAAAATTGTTCAGAAGGATTAGGAGAGGAATGATAAACCTTCTGAGAGAAGGAGGAAAAGCAAAGTAAAACGTAAAAAGAAAAGAAACCGCATGAGAAGAGGGAGACCGGCTATGTGATTTCAGGCCACCCAAAAATCTGCATTTAATACTCAGCGGGTTCCCTATCTCGCGCGTAGGCTCAAGTAGAGCACACTATGCTCTTTTCAACCCGAAACAAGTCTTCCCCTGAGTAATATCTGAAACACTGGGTAATATAGTACTGGAGGCGGATGAGAAGGATCAAATGCCCAATCGTAGTCAGTAAAATATATTTCAAATGCTAACGAATCAACAGGGAGGGCATAGTGGTTTTTTCTAGGGATACCGAACAATATAGCTTGTTATTCGTTTTTTTTATAGCTAGTAGTTTTACTTCATAACGCTACCGTACTCAAAAACAGTAATGAGCTTTCAATATCCATTTTTGGAGCTGCAACACTGGGTAACTTGACATATCGCTCCGATTACGTCGTACCACGTTGTTCCATTCCAAAAATGGCTAACCTCTCCCTTCTCCTGCTCATCTTCAGGAAAAGGAAATCGAAAAATGTACTAATCCGGTACAACTCGTACTATGTCCGAAATTACCACTTCACCGGAACCCAAATGGTCCATCACCGAGTGGTCGTGCACATTATCCTCTTTGGGATAACGACGTGTGTCACGTTGTTCCACACAGTGGCTCTGGGCACCTGTCACCCGCACACTGCTATCCATTAAAATAAGAAGGACAAAGCGGCTGTCAGTCTTCCTTAGAGAGCTTTGTGTCTGCTGTCATTTGGGACGGGAAAAACAGCGTCTTGCTCCGGAAATCACTACCGGTACCACTGCGTGGTCATTACAGTAAGTAAAAGTGACAGTAGGATTGGAGAGACGCTCTAGGTAAGGATTTCTTGAAGGTTTCCTTTGAGTGGCTGAAAAGCGTTTGTTGGGGCACCAATATTCATGTGTACTTTGACTCCTTTGTTTACTGATTTGTTTATTTGTTTATTTGTTTATTTGCTAAATAGTTCTCATTTCAATGACCAAATGGGAAAACTACCAATTCTAGCCTGAATACTGCCCATCAGGATATCTTTGAAAGCTGTTTTTTTGTCTATCTGGAAGCCTTTCCTTTCTAAAACACCCGATTCTTGCTAACCTGAAGTTCACCCTATTCCTAACGTCCCCACGGAAAAAATACAAATACCCTGCTTTTGACCAGTGGACGGCGGGGCGGAAGCAGAGCATTCCGATTAGGGATATTCATTAGTTGGGCGTTGGTGGTGCATGCGTATGTGGTCCCTCTAATGAAACCAGTCAATGGGGTCATATAACAACACGAAGTGGTCCAGCCGATGATGAACGCCGCCTCCTCCGCGGGCACAACAACACAACACTTGTCGAAATTCATTTAGTCTTTGATGGTTCTTCTAGCCTCCCTAATTTGACGGCCCAAAATCAATTTATCGAATAGTTCCTGAGAAGAAGCTATTGTTTTGGGCTTTTCGTTGCTGCTATTACATATGCATTCTGTTTTCTTTACACCAACCATTTTCAAAGGACTCGATCAACACCCAGCTGAATACTGCGGGCTAGTTGATGTCGCCGCAGCCTCTGATGGCACTCTTTCTCCCTGGTCACCTACCTAATGCATAAGCATTCATTTATTTTAACTGGTAAAAAAGGCGGTTTAAGACCTCTGAATTATCAAAGGATTCAATTACCTTCAACAGCAAAGAGATCCAATAAACTCCAGCATTCAGTTGTGCGCCCGAAATCTCTCTCTGGTGTAAGGTAGAGCCATTCATTTAGAGGAATCTGAGTGAGGGTTATGAAGTAGTAAGTCATTTCTACGCTCACCGCTCCAAAATGAGGTCTTGGATAAAGTCCTGACGATCTCAACACCCTTTCGCCCTTGAAGTTCGATTTTGGTTGGCACTAGGCTTTTCAAGAAATACAGGAGCTTCCATTTCCGTATTGATACTCAAACGTTCTTACAACCTTAAGCGAAGGTGTACTTCTGGAAAGATAGGTCATTAACTAGTTCCTTCCACTTTTTTTGGACAAAAAGATGAAGCCTTCGGTCTCAATCGTTCCCGGTTGGGGATTGTTCCCAGATTCGATTTCCATCAAGGAACATAGCGGCGTCCTCAATGCGTATTTCTCCCATACAATGCTTTCTGGTGGCAAGCCCTTATACAAATCAGCGCATCTATCGACGGAGGTGCCGATTAGCCGATCGCGGAAGGAAGGAAGGCTCGGTTGGTATGGGCGGAAAACAATCCGGAACTCAATTCCAGGCGTGATACTGAGTCACTGGCTTCTTCATCACCTCCATCTTTTGCCGATTACATATTTTAACAAAATTCTTTTATATTTGCCTAGCTTCGTCACTGTTTTTGTACCTTTTCGACCTTCTACTCCTTACAGTGGTGAAACATGCAGATCAGTCATGATGCACCCTTTCTCTTCGCTTTCGATGCCGGCCTGCTCGATCCGATTTATCGGTAACCAAACCAGTATACCGTCCCGGATGCAAATTGCTGAAGTTTTTCATAATTCCATCAAAAAGTGGAAGATTTGCATCAATTCTATGCGTGAACACTTTCTGTATAACTAGTTATCGATTGCAGGCTTGTGGGAGACCCACTGGAAGCGGTTTAGTTGTTTTCTCGTTCCATCTTGATTTCGTTCTCGCTTAAGAAAACCTAGGTAAATCACTCAGTAGTCGGTAGAGGTAGGGACCCAGAACTTCAAAATCAACAACGATCCTTGTTTGGAGTCCAATTCTAAGGTTCAGCGATTTCAAGGGACCTTATGAGCCCCGGGCTTCATTGGTGTACTAATGAATAATTACTAAATAATTCAGCTACTCAGTGTTGTCTGGGCGCTGTGATGCGCGTAGATCCTGGGGCGGGCGGCCCAGATGGAGAGACCCGAAGCTCATTATGAATTTTAGATTGTTCGTAGTGCCAACCCCTTCCATATCATGCTCTCACACTTCACTCGAGATTCTTTCCAAGTCTGAAAGGGAATGTCTCAGTGGCATACCTTTAAAAGACTCAATTACAGTAAGAACTTTGCCTAATTAACATTTAAGCATTTAATTAATTTCTGATGACTATCCGACAATGACTAGAGCTATGTATGGATTGCATGCCCTTTCATTGGCATATTCCATGATATTGCTCTCATCAAATGTGGTCGTTAATTAGACTCCAACGCTTCTTAATGGGTAATGGTCCATGAGATGCTGTCGGGATGTACTCTTCCCATTCTTCGATTAGTCTCCTTCTTACCTCGACTTTCAACCGAAGTATTTGACTACTGCTTTTGTGGGCACAATGTCCTCGCTTACTTTTCTAGCACATAGTAGCTCTCGCAGACGATATAGAAAGGTTTCAGTCAACAGAGGGCATCACTTCAGACGATTGGTACCATTTTGCAGTAAATTTACATTTCCCGGAGATGATTTTCATGACTGAGGATAGACCATGTTCGACCTTCTCTGTGCCTCAGAATGAGTTTCCACTTACGGGCTTCTATGAAGCTCCTCGGCATGGTTGTAACATTATGTTTTTCATTAATGAATGTTGGCTCGTGAGCACTGGTTCTAGTTCTTCCTGGTCACGGAACTCTCTTGGATTCAAGTAAAGAATGATCTCAGTTGATATCCACTATCAAGTCTGCGAAAAGCGGAGAGCCCGAAATTTTAGCTTGGTAAAGTTTTGTGATTCCTCAGAGGCTAAAGCTAGTACACCCACCTGTTACGATATTGGTGATTCTCTCCCCTCAATTTCCAGTCAGAAACTGTATTCATTCTCTAGATAATTCATTTATATTCCTCCTATAGATATTTAACTTGCACTCTAAAAAGTGGTTTGTAATCACAACACCTGGAACTGGAATTCTAAGCCGTTATGAGTTCCTTCATATAACAGCGAGACTACCAACGTTGTCTGAAATACATATACCTTATCCAGTTGAATGCTTTTATTTCGATTTATTTCTGTTTTGAATTTCCTCAATTTTTTCTAGATCCTCTCTACCAACATACAACACTATGTGACCATGGTAATGCCGAGGAGGAAACATGAGCACTTTTAGGTGACCCTAAAACGAATGGCCTATAAAATTTGGAACTGGATGAGATTCATTCAGACAGCTGCCGGAACAAATAATTAACAGCAGAGAATCCCTATAAAATTCTCTGACCTTCCTCCTAATTCAACATAATTTGTTTCAATATCCAGGCCGTTGTGGTAATGCGCCTGTGAATGACCGACTTCGGGAGTGCTCCTCCATATCCATTCTACTTTTTCCACCTTCCTCACCCAGTTCTGTATAAAGCTAATCAGTCATTCATCCATTACCTTTTTCATCGTGCCCAGTCCTGTTGAATAAAAAAAAAGAACCATGGATAAACAGTTTTAGCCTTCCTGATGGAAGTAGTAGGTTGATGCATAATTATTGCGGATTTCTTTCTACAACTTTGATTTCACGAAACGATAAAAATACTGAAGAAAAACATGTCCAAATAATTACTCCAAAACTTACCCACCATCTAAGTCGAGCACTGCTTCCCATTGGCTGGAAAGTCGGCTTCCAAAAGCGAAGAAGTTTTGATCCTTGGGGCGGTTCACGCCTTGACATAGGCTATCAAGTCGTCCAAAACGACGTAAGTTCTACTCCCCAGCCATTTTTTTAGCGAACGGTTGACAAGCTAATCCATAGAAGTTTCTGCTGGTGAGTATGGCAGATTTAGGAGCAAATCCCATTTCTTGGTTGGCTTTGGCTGATTGTTGCATCGCCGAAAAGTTAAAAGTTACTAAGATCGCGAAGTGAATCTGCCACCTTCCAACCTTTTTCGAAGTACACTATAGAGCCTAATTCCAAGAATTTTTAGGCATATTTTTGTAGAGGAAATCAAGTAGATCATTTCTAGAAAAAAACCGCACTCAATATTCAAATCCTAACGAAAGAAAAGAAGTCGCGAAAAAATCCGCAATAACTATGCATCAACCTAATAATAATAGCAGATCGAATGCGCTTGTGTATATTCAAGATGGGAAAAAATGAGGGATGTTTTCTAAGGAGCCTTTCTATCAGGCAACATTTCCTTTTTCATTCACACTCATTCTCTAAGGAATAAGGCATTTGGAATAATTTGGAATTTGGAATAATATGGGACCCGATGAACTCATGGACGCCTCCAATCCGATTCCCATCTGTTCCTCTTGGCTCCGTTCCTCATAACCCCATGTCATTCATTGTCGTCGTGCGTGAGTAGCTTCCGTAATTAGCAAATCGAGTTTTGGTGCTAGTCATTAGAACGGGGTTGAGGTTCACCAGCTTGAAGGGACAGACACATATAGCGTTCAAGCGAGAGGTCATTTCATCGCACATTCAAGCGCATAAATTGAAACCAGCCGCTAGGATAACACGGTTATTAGGGAGGCCAATCAAAGGGTTTGGAAAGGCTGTCGGTAACTTGAGCTTTTGCTCACAGCAGGTTCCTGATGAGATTTGTTTCTGATTGGGTCTGATAGCGATGGCGTGCGGACTCGCGCTCGAGTAGCTGCATCGAGAAGCCCATTGGGTTTTTCAGGACTTCCGCTAGGTTGAGACTTATAAAAGGCGTCCTTTCACAATTTTTTCTCC
>UZAF01022004.1:0-11000 GCA_900617895.1 Haemonchus placei
ATGATCACAATCTACGGCAGTTCATTGAGAACGCAGTGATTTCGTCAGGAAGGCAACAATCTACTTCAAATGATATATGTTTGATAAGATATCCGCTGAAGGCAAAGAAGAAGTGTTTATTTATTTGAATACACCCAAGGGTGTGGCGTAAAATATAAAAGCAGGACTCTGAGGCAATTCCTGTCAACAAAACCGGAAGAAATTGCCTTGGAAGAAGAAGTAGGAGAGAGCCTAAAGACAGAGCCCAAGACTGAAGACCAAACATCATACTGTGAAAAAGAGGAACGAAGAAAAGAGCAAGAATGTCGCATAAAGGGCATCATCAGTATCACACTGGGACCTCCCCTTTTGACCTTACAAATATGTGCTTGCAGACATATTTGTAAGGTCAACAAGCAGTGGTTGGGAACCTGAAATGGATGCTCATCAACAAAACCCCGCAGGAGGCGTTATTTAGAAGCCCGACTTTCGGAATCACACGAAATTGAAGTACCCTCACAAGTGAACTAGTGCCGTTCATTCCTTCTCTTGAACTTCAAGATCACCCTATATTCCGTGCTTTGCGATCGCTGTCTATCATTCATTCGCTGGTGTTTATTCATTCAAACAGGACGCCTAACTGTAAGGTGGTTGAACTGCGATAGGTTGGTCGCTCGTGTTTTTTTCGGCTCTTTCCGGCTTAGCTACAGATGGAGAAGTTCGAACTTCTCTCAGGTCCTTGACGACGACGATTTGTGAAAAACGTCGACTGAATGGAGTGGTTCTATTATAGTGACCTTGTTTTGCAGAACAGTATATGATATTGTGATTGAAGCAGGATCTCAAGAAGTTCGAATTCGGAAACCATTACTCTTTGTTTGAAGGCATAGTTCACGATGAAAATGGCTTATGATATATCCCGCTTGGATGAATCTGTGGTCCCCTCCACCTCCTGTGGCGCCATCAGGTCGGAAAACAGCCTAGACAGGGCGTTATAAAGGCTCAAAGACTGTCCCGTGATAATGCGCGGACGAATTTCAACTGTATTGCAGAGGCTGCGCCACCCACAAAGGTACCATGTAGGAAGTTCAAATAAGTTGTGATAAACCATAGCGAGAGCGCTAGGTGATAGAGAGTTCTTGCCTGATGATGACAGCTCTTTGTGTCTTGCAAGCACTGTAATCTCGTCCAAATACCCCTTCCATATAACATCCGCCACGGTATCTCTACATCACTATTTTCGCTACTTGCAAGGAGCCGTACCATTCAGAATCCAGACTCAAGGGATTGTGGTCGCGCAATGAATAGGCATAGTGTCTGGGAACAATAGGTAGGAGGAACATGGATCCGGTGCATAATCGAATATTTGCTTATAACTCAAAACTCCTGCTTCCATCGACATTACTTCACTCCACTCAAAACCTCGATCTCGGACTGTAATGATGAGAAGTAGTGATGCCTTTGTCTATGAGTAGTTAAGTTGTCTTGTCATTCATGTGCCCATAATTTTCAGCCACCCTATATAACGCCATTTATCATCAGAATCATCTGAAACAGAAGTTGTTATTCGTGGAACAAAAGTCCGGTTTGTTCTGTTGAGCTTTTTTGAATTTTTAGAACAGTCTTGACTAAGGTTAATGGTTGGAACAGTTTTGACTAAGGGTATCGATGACTCAGATCCCGATACCCGGTACCCAGCTTCTCCTTGTGCACTTTTTTCGATGTCAAAGATGGGGGGAATGGTTTTTCGAGGGTTCTTCAGCTCTTCTCTAACAAGTTGTGATTGCAAGGTGAAGGTTATGATTACATGACGTGGGGAAGCTTGCTCGTACTAATAACACTTTATATGCGAACCTGGGTGATGATGCTAACACCTACACGCATAATGCACGCACCTTGATTGTTTTCCGAAATCATACTATCATTCTTGGCTTTCAAGCCTCCAAGTGTAGAGGAGTGTTAAGGAGGAGCCTAAAGATCGCTGGGAATTTCCAATGGTTTGTTTTATTAAGGGAGATGCAACAGTTTTTCAAGGAGTAATAAATACAAAACGAAACTGGGCGCGCGGGAGAAACGCGGAATCAGAGTACACTTCGCTTAGCGGCAAGAAATGTAACGTGTATTACCCACTTTGTGGGTTTGAAGAGTGAGGCTATATTGGCTTCTGCGTCTAGGAATGAAGGATGGCTCAAAATTATGGGCACGTCATTGTTAGAAAATAGATATTCTTTTGAAAATCTAAGTGAAAGTCGTACTGTTGGCTCTAATCACCTATCCAGGCAGATGTTTTTCTAAGTCGCTCCCCCTTTTTTCGCTCACTGTAGCCTGAAGAGCAAACCTATTTTCAGGTATGCTTCGAAGCAGTTTTGTGATTCTTGCTGTTTTCTTCTACATTGCCCTTATCGCTCAAGTATCGAGTCGAAACCTTGCAATGGTGAGTTCTCGTCTTATAGACTCCGAATATTCGCGACACAAGTGGCAAAAATCATTCGCATCAACAGTATCCTATGCAAGCGGTACTGATGAGATGAAGACAGAATGAAGAATAGGCTCCCGCTTAGGCCTATGTAACAGCCACAAAAAAGTTGTTTTCATCACGTTTCTTGATATTCTGTCGAAAGCAGTTTGACACTTTACTATTTTTTCTCCGTGGTCGGATACCATGACAGCTAATCAACTATTTTTCAGACAGGGGGTATATCTAGCCTGTTCAACACGCCCTTCAGAGTGATTGGCAAAAGATCTCCGTTCTACACGCTTCACCAGTAAGAGTGAACTTTGAACATTTTATATCAATCTTGACATTGGGCTGCTGTCGTTTTCGAACACTATAATTTGCCTTTTTACAGTGGGAGGCCGACTGCCGCTCAGTTCCCCACTTTTTACTACTTTTTCTCAATGTTCTCAAGAATAGTGGTGATAGCATTTTCATAATCAAGCTTATGGTTAGTGGTGAAAAGGATGTGGTAATATTATAGTAAGAAGTGATGTCGAAACTTCACTTAATAGGACTGTATTCCCCAACTGTATCTCTCGGCTCTACCACTTTAAAACCTGTCAGTTCCTCCTGAATATAATGGGCAAAGTGTAGGTGTGCGGTGGACGACATTTCATGATTCAGGAAAACATCAATGTCAGTCATAATATTCTTCACGTTCTGGTATTACTAGGCTAAGTGCTTCTGCAATAGAAGGGTCATTTGTCAGTTTTGTTCCCGTAACCCTCAGGCTTCGAAGCTCATACATGTATTCGTAATCGTGTAATTGTGACTGATCAGTATGAGAAAAACCAAAGATTTTGCGAAGGAGTGAGTGTTTCCTACTTTTCTGGAACCTAAACAGCCAAAAAAAAATTCTAAATTCCTTTGGAAATGTAGAGCTGCTTGATTTTACTCTTGAAGTGTTTGTGATTTTCTATCTGCCCATCTGTCACTGAAGCTCATTTCAGGCATTCGAATTATTACTCACCTCCTATTCCGGTCCTATCAATGGAGCAGTCCGATTATTGACATGGAAATCATCTGATTCAACAAGCTTGGGATGCATGATCGCATGAGATATTCATTCTTGTACAAGGAAACGATCATGCAGAATTTGAATGAAACTTCTTTTGAGCTCATTCTTCAGTAAATCTTTATTGTACCCTGAGCCTACATTTTGTAAATTCGTGGTGTAGTGGCTTCTCCTGCAGTCATGGTTTATAGGCTGATAGATCTACAAGCAGGAAAGAGGTCTTCAATGAATTTGAAACCAATTGCAGACATTCACATCTGGTCATCTTTCCCAGACTTGGTCAGCGGTGGGCTTAAAGAAAAGTTGGATAGTCAAAAATATAGAGTATTCGAATATCAGCAGTGCAGTGGGGGTCATAGAAAACATGAAGTGTGTTTTCTAGGGTCATACCCATTAACTATCCTTACAGTATAGTTGTTCTCATAGAACGATCTTCGAAACTGATGCACTGTCCTAAGTGTTCTACTCCTCTCTATGAAAGTTGCGACATGGTTCGTGTGCACACAACCGTATAACCTTATGCAGATCAGGCGATACTTGATTTTTCGTTTGTTTCATCAATCAAAGCAACATCATTGGTCAAAGAAGCTCAGAAAGAAGCTGCGCCTGTGAGCAGATCTTCTTAACATAACTTGAATAGACTTCTTCGGTTGTTCAACGCTTTTCAAACAACCTCAACGTCGCGGTTTCAGCATGTTCAGCATTATACGAAGTAACATGACATAGATTTCATCCATCTATAGAGTCGATCGCAGTGCTATGTAAGCGAAGAAGATTATGTCCACCATGCAAAGTGTGATGCGTATGACAACTATACAGCCAATCGTTTTATTGGCAGCTAGGACCAGTCCATTCTGTGTGTCTCGTGCACATACGCCTACTAAACACCATTACCGCTTACGCTACCTAGCGACCTGTAAGCTCTGATCTGTAGAGAGCCCAACAAAGATAATTTCTTCAAGTGACGTGTAATCTGATATAAACCTTTCAATGAAATATGTATTTTACGAATTTTGTTCGAGATGGACGTATAAATCGGTCCCCTTCATGAAACATTAAATTCGAATCCTTTAGATCGTTATTTCTTTACATTCTACCTACCCCTTTCCGACCATCCGTCTGATATATATTACTTGGACAATGAATTGGATAAACTGAGAACACAGGTCAAAGAAAAATGCGGTATCAGATAGATTGGTCATAGGGCAAGGTCCACATTCACAGTGGAATAAAAGGAAGTAACCCAAAGGTGTCTCTCTAGACGTCAGCTTTTCAATCATAATGGGTAGTAGCGCGACCTCATGTAATCTTTGGATCGGCATCGTTTGTCCATCCACAACATAACCTGATACTCCAATGTCCCCTCTTTAACATGTAAACCGTATCATAAGCAATTCACCCTGTCATAATCCTTGCAACGACGTACCCCTTTTGATACGGTTTACACCTCATTTCAAGGTTATTTCACTAGTTGAGTCAAGCAGTGACAAGATGCCCCCACTTACTGCAGCTTTCCAGCCCGGAAAATTTTGTAATTTTCCCACACGTCCGAAAGCAAAGTAAAGTAAAAAAAGAAAAAAAAACAGAAAGATGAAGATTTCTTGGACACTTGACAAGGGCTGGCACAAAGCGAGGTCTCGCTGTTACTTCTACTGCTCTCACGGGTTGTATTATGTATTACAAAAATTGCGTATATTTTCAGTTGAAAAGTTAAAGTCAAGCGTGATCCTGCACCATTTCTCACACATATTACGGTGGTAATACTAGTAGAGAATGAGGCAATATTTACGTCGAACTACTATCTCTGTAATTAAGAAACACTGACAAGTAATCGGTGCCCAAACAAATGCACCACGACCTTACATACATACCTGCTGTGCAGGATCTATTCTATAATGAAGGAGAAGAAGAATGAATTCAGCCGTTACTGTGTAATCGTTGAACCTAGCCGTTATATAGACTTCCTTCTATATTTATTTCAGGCAATTAGTCCAGAGCTGCAAGCCCATAGTAACACTTTCAGGTCGAAGGAATAACAGATCTTTTTTGCATTAGGGCGCTGTGAGCCCAGATGATCTCACACACTCCTTCAACATAAATTTATTATTGTTGGTCGCCAGCAGTATTCGAGCGCCACAAAAAAACGAACAAAGAGTGCTACCCCTCATTTCTGGGTTTCTTTTGGGCTGAATATAGGATCAAATACTTTACAACAAGCTAGCCATTAATCACTGGCAGGTGTCGGACCACTATACTTATATATCGCCTGATTAGGAACGCGCGGCAGCGTGTGCATTTCAGTGATACGCACAAGTCTTCAAGAGCACTTTACTAGCGAAAAAGCAACTTTTCAGAAACAGGGTTCTAATGCTGATTACCGGCTGTTTCTGTGTAAGTCATTTAATAGGTTCAGTACCCTTCCGAACATTTACATTATTGCAAACAAAAATCGAGTGGTATGGCGCATGCTACTCAGCCAACCTGTCATTCAACAAGGACAGCTCACAAGTCGCATACTGTAATATTGTGATTGTCATGAGCAACTAGGAACCAGAGACTGAAAGTCATGAAGGTACAACAAATCAGCCAAGTTGGACCTTCGACTACCATCCTACTTGCTATAAAGCGCTTCGTCTGTCGTCTGTCGTTATGTATGTCCGTCACGAAATCCCTTAGCTCAGGTTCAAGCGTGGGATGGGTGGGCCATTTCCCGAGAAGTATAAAGCACACATCACCTTGGCAGAGCACATCCCACAGTGGGCGTGGCGTGCATCGAAATGAGCTGTACTGAGGACCATGATTTCAAATTCATTCGCAAGACGGCTTCAAAACTGGGGCGTAAAGGTGGCTAGAGGTGTGCATTGGTAAGTTAGATCAAACTAGGGAAACCCACCCCGATGGGCGGGATGTTCTCCAAAAATGCAACGCTTTATGAAAACATTTATAACTCGGTTTGGAGAAAGCCAACAGTGCAGGTAAAAGTTGGTGTAGGGGAAGCATTGTCGAAGGTGTCTCCAGCATGAATGACGTGGGCGGAGGCCCGCCCGCAATGGGCGGAGAGTGCGTTGAGGTGAAAGCTACTTTTCAAAAATGAATGTAACTTCGTTCGGAAAGGTTTCAGAATGCGGAAAAAAGTGGTTAGAGGTAATGGAACAAATGTGGTCGAATCCTCGAAGTGGGCGGGACTGGCACAGGGAAGCGGGGCTAGGACAAAAAATTCATCTCTTGGAAAACTCTCTAGAATGTGAATGGTTAGGAGCAGTTAAAAGACGGATGGTCAAGTTTTTATAGTGGGAAGGGTCTACACTGAGGTGGACGGGCTATGGTCAACCACTAATACCTCAATTCTGCTCAAATGAAATATATCGAGCGTGATCCTCTCAGCAGTTCAGCGTTCAAATCTAGAGTGAACTATCTTATCCTGATAATCCAACATTCCGCAGAATGACTCTTTCGTAGACAAGCGGTCGTCGACATATAATGCACGCGTAGCGTCACGCTACGCGTGCATCTCTGTATAAAGTGGTAACTTTGTGTATCTGTTTGTATGTCGGTTCGTTCGTCCATCTGAAAGTCACGTAGGCACGATGAGGATTGTGGCAATCACGTGGGCGCATGTCTACATGGTCCAGTGACATATTACGAAATAGGAAGTCCATTGATATTGTACTGATCTCACTAACCAAGTCATAATACTAGGGGATGTCTTGCACGCGTTAACGTGCGCAGCCGAACTGGCCCCAAATTCTTTGTTTAACCTCCAGATTTACTTATCTTTGTGACTTTGGTAATGCTAGTGAGACATTATAAGCATCTCAAACTTCCGGAATATGATTTGGCAACATACCGCTGAACTTGAACAAACCTCTCGAAAGAACTTGAATAACACCAGGTACACTCTCCGATAACAGAGGTTATAGAATGAGAATTTGATTCTGACACTCCTTTTTTCTAAACATTCTTGAGCTCCTTTCTAGAAAACACCTTTCGAAAAAACCCCTGCTCCACGGGCTCGTGAAGTACTGTCGTATCTAGCCGGATACCCGATTACCACATCGATTCTTTTCAAATGAAGAAATGTACTCTTTTTTTTCAAAAACACTTTTCAGAAGCTCTCATGCTCTAGGGTTCATAGAGCACTGTCGTAATGATTGGAAGATCCCTTCCAGCCAAATACTTTTATTCAACCGCATTAATCATCTTCAAAACAAAAATTGCGTTTCTTGCTCCTTCCTTCCTCTTTTGAGAAGCTGCCATGCTCTCGGATCCGTAGAGCGCTGTGGTAGTGATTGGAAGGTCCCCTCTAGCCTATACCTTCATTCAACCAGATTGCTTTTTCTCCAATCGAAAATTGAACTTCTTTCCCTCGAAAATTCACCCGAGGTGCTGCCATGTGGAGCGCTCGCTTCAATGGAAATTGATGCTGCACCAGCAGCTACTCTGTGTCGACGTTTATTTTGACTATGTTTTCGATATTGGGCATCCTTACAACAGGCTCACCCAAGTGTAGCGTTCAAGTGAGAGCGCTGCAATTGGGGCAGGCACGTTATCGAAAGTGTACCGTTAGCATTGATAGACTCGCTTATCGCGTTTGTAAGATCATACAGTTGTGATCTTTCTACTACTCAAAGTTTATCGCATCAATTGCTGCGTATGGAAGTAAACCCTTTATTGCTGTTGTTATTATCTACGATTTTTCGCTCTTTTCTTTATTTTCTTTTTCATTCGCCTTTTCTCCCGTTTTCCGTTCACTCCTTCACAATGCTTATTTGATCAGCTGATGATGAGCTTATTATTCCCAGCATTCGTTCTAAGCGGAAAGCAGGGCGGAGTTTTTTACATTTATTCTCCATTTTTGTCGGTATGTAGTGGAGGCCACCTCGATACAATGCCTTAATACTTTGTTTCAAGCAATACACAAGAAAATGTATGCAGAGGCGTCGCGGGCGCCCAGGGATCTATCCCAGCGAGGTCGAGTGTCCAAGAACGAGCGTCAGANCGAATCTTCACAGGAAAGGGATGCACGCTTGCGGAGGGTTATCTCCCGCCGTCGGCAAAGGCGCAGCAGAGAACCCGTTCAAGAGCGAAGTGAAAGATTACGGCAGTCATCACAAAGCCAACAGCGGCAAATGCGAGCAATAGAAAGCGGTGAGGAAAGAGCTGCACGAGAAAGGGATGACGCTGAACGTGTACGACGAATGCGCGAACGAGAAAGTAGCGGAGAAAGGTGTGTTTGTCTAGCGAGTGTTGCTCAGCATCACTGTATGTTACCATTCATAGTGCTTGGAGTAACCACGAGGAATCGCCTCGCAGAATCCAGTTACCTTGGTGGTTTGGACTATATCTGTGAGCGTTGCGGCACACAACATTCCCTCTCTGAAGCAAGCCTCAGCATCCGGAGCTTTTTTCGGGTGCTGTGACTTGGTCCGTTTCAATTTAAACTTCCTCGGAGAATTTCCGGTCAGGTTACGTAGACTCTACGATCGAGACCCTACGTACACAGATGACAAGCAGCGAATTCAGAAGAATTTCTCAGAGAATATTAGAAACTTCAATTCTGCACCGGCAATGGCGTCAATGGGAGCGCAAATTGACACCATAAGAGGACGTGGGCCGTATTGTTATAGAGTACATGGCCAAATTTTCCGGCGGACCCCTCCATCCGAGAGAAGGAGAGAGCAACGTCACTATGGACAGATCTATATTCTGGACACAGAAATGGATGCTGGCCAACATCTTGGAGACCCTAGGAATGTGGACTGTAATCCAGATTTAATGCTTTCTCTAAGCGAGCTGCTCTCGGAAGTCAATGTCTATGCACAGTCTTTCAAGATGATGAGCGAAATCGAACAGACCGAAAGTGGAGTCGCAACAGGAGAAAATCGTGTTCCTCTTGTTGGGTTCCTATGGGAACAGCGGCGGGCTTTTACTTTACCAACAGCGAGCTCCTGGACAGCGGTAAGAAACGGCGATTGAAAATATTGGGGCGTTGGTTCCGCTTGGCACTCTCTTTCCCCGCGTACTCTGCAATATAACATTGATAATCGCAGATCAAAACATTGGCTCACTGACTCCCCTCCTGACAGGGTAGACGGTATAAATATAAGCAGGAATCGCTGTTCGCAACCGCACGGCAGACATCAAAACAAATTACAACGGCAGGAAAACCCTTACAGTTTGAGGCATTGTCTCAAATAGTAGCAGTCATAGATGAGTACGCACACACTCGCCTTCGGGATAATCGGTATTTTCTGAAGACGTTACAGGGCAGATCAGAACAGATTTCGGAATCAGTAAATCAATTGTACAACGACCATTCAGTGAGAAAGGCAATAAGGGGTTTTGCTGTGTTCAGAAAATAGTGGCGCTAAGGGATTGGATGGCTAAGCATCTGGCCTTCAGCAGCGCACAAGTAAAGGTCAACGGGTAGTTGACTGTGTAAGCACAGAAAAATCGGGCGAAAATTAGAGGGAGTGCTTTCGACAAAAGGTATTTTAGACACTGGTGGCGAACCTCGAACAACGTTAATTTTCTTACTGGCATTCGTTTGATTCCTTTCTTGTGCCTGCTTACGCAGGCACTTTGCTTTTGCGAGCTCTTGATGTTTTAATAGAGGTACCTTTGTATTGTAGAATTGTACCAGAGTCCGCGCATTCGACAAGACTTCGAGGAAAATCCGACGAAATGGAAATTAACACTTTACAAATCTAGGTTTTCCTTGACTACCGCGACTACTTCCATTCTGTGAATAGCGGCAGGGCGGGTTTTAACGTCAAGGGAATCAAGTACACCGCTCACAAATGATTCCGCGCGGTCCTGACGCGGGAAAGCTAAAAAATTCCTATCTGGTTCATGGACACCATAAAGAAACAAAGATAGTTGACGCTAGTCAGCTTCAACGATTTCATTGGAAAGGAGTGGTGACTTACTTAGAAACTGCTCCAGCAGGGTATGACTTCCGGCGTTTATGCTGCGAGAATATCATGTACCTCATTCGATAACTGAGTACAGACGTCAGGAATAAGAGGAGTATAAATAAGGAACAGTAAATGATAGCGGCTGACAAAGAGCGATAAGGAATGCTAGAATGCTTCAAATCTTGACTCATGTGTATATCCTTTGATAAATGAAATTCTACGTGTTCCGTTTGATAAGATTGCATGGTAGAGTAGTTTGACAAAAACTGAGAAATAGTTGCGGTGATAAGGACCGATCAACGCAAGTACCACTACCAAATTACGATGAGTACGATTCAAGTTCAGCGTTCCAATAAAAGACCGCGTACTGTTTCTGTTCCGATATCATTCGCACCGAAACCTCTCGGAACACCGATAATCTGAGAATCTCGGCCAACGATTCATATGCAGAAGAGGACTGCTGTGGATATGGACTTCATACATTGCCGACAAAATTATAACTTCACCCAAGACTTCGATTGATTATTTAGGCTGCTTTCATCCTTACTTTATATAAAGCGCTCGCGTCTGTCTGTCCGTCCGTCCGTCCGTC